>JAULJZ010009632.1:0-16534 GCA_032270985.1 Heliamphora pulchella | reverse complement strand
GGGGACTAACCCGAAGGAACTGAGTACCTACGCTGCGCACGTTTTCGAACTTGCACCGAGGAGCAATGGAAGCCCAATTCAATATACCCACTATCACGGTACATCTATGGATAACATTTAAAACCCAGCCGTAGCTCAACTACGAAAAAAAATAGTAAAACTATTTTACATCACATGTATATAAAAAGGGATCCAATCCATCAACATGGACATCTACAAGCATGTAACAACATAGTTTCACAAAAGTGAGACTTAACCCAGAGGGTTAGATCCAAACCTCCACAAACATGTTTTTCATAAAAAGACCTCGTTTTCAATGCTCCTTTTGAAAACCACGGATCTCAACACATCCGAATCATGTATAAAATCGAGAAATAGCGTAAAACTCAATTTTACCCATAAACCAAGGTTTAAACATGTAAACAGCATTTCATACATTTCTACCCAGTGAAAGCAAGTATTATCACATAAATCACCCTTTTAACAGTAGTAGGTCCAGAATCATACCTCAAAGAGCTAAAAGCTCGACGCCTCAAAATCCAACCTCGTTGGAACGAGAATCTGTCTGGATGGATGTGAAGCCCACGTTGCTGACATAAGGATCTGCTATCCAACCGCGAAAAACTAAGCCCTAGGCCACCTGAAAGCTAGAGAGAAGGTAGAGAAAAGATGGAGAGAAAGAGATTTGCTTCAAAATATATATTTTGAGCGTCAAAAGATATTTGTTACCTTCTACAGAAATTCGCGCACAGGACCCACCGCTCGAGCGCCCAAGCACCGCTCGAGCGGACCCCTTGCCGACATAGGCCCTGCCACACCACCGCTCGAGCGCCCAAGAACCGCTCGAGCGGACCCCACTCCGGGCCACACTCTGCCACAACCCCGCTCGAGCGCACACCCACCGCTCGAGCGGTCACATCTCGGACCAACACTCTACCACCAGCTTGCTTGAGTGAGCTCCCCACCGCTCGAGCGGTCATCGCTGGGAGAGAAAACTAAAAAAAAAGCAACCATAACCAAACCTCCACATGCTTAACACGTATAGCGCCTATACAAAACATGTTGTTCTACAATGAAAACATAATCCACGTAACACAGAGATACATATATGGAAAGAAACACATCAACATATATAAAGATCTCAAAAAGAGACGGATTCAGGTCTCACAAAGATTTTAACAAAGTTTACCTGGCGCACCAGAGCTTTAGAAAACCTAAGGGTCGTCTCATGAACCTCCGACCTAGACAACGCTTTGCATATGACTAGGATTTGGAAGAGGGTGCCTAGCGCACTAGTGCTTGGATCAACGAGCCATTGCTAAGGGTTGTTACACAGCTTTTGGGATCCACAGGCTAGTGTTTTTTTTTTCTTTGGCCGTGAAAAGTTATTCCCCACTGTAGAGGAGTTAACTGCCATTCTTGATCTCGTCCCACGGGAGTTCGATGCAATACCTTCCATATTCGTCCCTACGAAAAAGTAGATCATGCGTTTTTGTGGTCTGACTAGCTAGGAGGTTTCTTTCTTTGTCCATGAGGATTTACTGGACACAAATTCTTCCCTATCGGTGCCCTTGGTGACTTCATCTTTCAGTTGCAACGCCGTTATGTTCTGCGCATCTGTCTACTTGCTCGGTACCTTCTTATTTCCTATGACGGCCGGGTTAGCACTATTTTAGTGGACAATACTGAGCAAATAAGGGCGGGGAAGGACTTTGTGCCCCTAATTTTGGCTGAGACCCTGATTAGTCTAGATGCTTTCCACTGGGATGTAACCACATCTTTTGCCGGTAGTCCTCTGCTTCTCCAAGTAAAACTCAAATCTCTCATGTTTTCGCTTTTCTCTCCTTTTGCCATTTTTTCTCGATTTTTACTGTTCTTCTCTCCTTTTGCTGATTTCTTTTAGATTTTATTGATTTTCTCTCTTTTTTCCACTATCTCTCTTTATTTTTCCACATATCTCTCCTTTTGCTGATTTCTTTCGATTCTTACCTCTTTTCTCTCTTTTTAGGTTTGGCTAATAAAGAAAGTAAATTTTCTATAGAAATTAGCTTTGGATGGGCACAACGCTGTTGTCTTTGTCTGTCATCCTTTTTACCCGATATGCACTATCGAGGCAGCTTAGAGGCAGTATTTTTCTTCACTGACTAGAGGAGACATCACTTGGCTGCTCCTGGTGGTAGATCCCTTTTATTACTTTGACCACTATGGACCATCCAGCTGTGTTGTTGATTGGTTTGTGACTGTCCACCTTCTACTATCCACACCGGATCATGAGGTAATTTGGTCAAGGTCAGTTCATATTTCACGGCATACGGGGTCGTATGTATTCATCTTCCCTTCAGGCCCATTTCTGGCGCGATATCAGGAGGCTTGGCCATCTCGTTCACTGACAAAGATGCAGGAGTTTTTCTCATACTGATCTCCCCGAGTAATACAAGGCATGGCTGGTTCAGGAAAAAGAGAGCAAAAATAAAGAAGAGGGAGAAAAAACAAGTAGCAAAAAGGAGGATGATCTGAGAGATCCATTTTGATTTTAGGATTTTGTAGCTTTCATCTTCATTTAGAGTTTGGGACTTGGATGCTTGCCCTTTATTTTCAAAACCTTGTAATCGCAGCTGAAATAATGAAAATCCAACATTTATCTGAAAAAGGTTCCCAATTATTTAAAGTTTTTAGATTCTTGCAATTAAATGAGTTTATTATCCGAACTCAAAGATAAATTTTCATTGATCATTACTCTGATTCAAAGATGAATAAAACAAAGAATGTGGTTGGACTTCTTGAAAGAAGCTGCCTATGTATCCCAAAAGGTGGAATCAAGTCATAACGTAGTTCGGGCTCGGTTTACTCTCTGGCATTAACACTTTTCTTTTATGATACCCTAACTTTTGCCAAGGTCGCCCTTTTGGATTTTCAGCCTTGCGGGTTGCTCTAGCTTTTGCCTAGGCTGCCTTTTCAGTTTTTAACCCAACGAACTTTTATCTTATTTTATTTTTCTCTTAAGGGTAGTACTTTTTGAGTTGGTCCAAGTTGATCGGAGTGGATAACATGTTACCATCCAGATCCATGATCATTACAGTGCCACTAGTCATAATAGTCTTAATCAAATACAACCCAGCCCAATTTGGCTTGAACATTCCCTTTAGATAAAAAATAGGAGCCCTAATTTCCTTAAGAACCAAGTCACCTTTTTTGAGATCCCAAGTCTTAACTTTTTTTGTTGAACGCTCTGGCTATCCTCCTTTGATACCCTTGTATGTGGAACAAAGTTTGTAGTCTTCTTTCATCAAATAAGAGAAGCTCTTCCTTCCGATTCCTCTGTCATTCTTCTACAGGTTGAGCCGCATCTTATACTTCCTGATCCTTTCGAAGAATTTCTGCAGCGCTATGATATGGCCATCTTGATCCTTGGACTTTACAATCATATCATCCACATACACTTCGACTTCCTTGTGCATCATGTCATGCAATAAGGTAATTGTAGCCCTTTGATAGGTTACACCTACATTCTTCAAATCGAATGGCATCACACGGTAACAGTAGGTGCCCCGTTGTAGTGAATGTTGTCTTCTCTCTATCTTTGGGGTTAATTAAAATCTGATTATACCCCAAAAAAATCGTCCATAAATGATAAGAGAGTGTGCCTCGTTGTGCTATCTACAACTATGTGTGGCAATGGGATGTCGTCCTTAGGACTGGCCTTATTGAGATCCTGAAAGTTGACAGAGACTCTGATTTGTCCATCCTTCTTCAAGACCGATACAATGTTAGCCACTTATTTTGGATACTCAGTTACCATAAGGAACCCAGCGTTGATCCGCTTGGTGACTTCTTCCTTGATCTTTAGCGCCCATTCTGGTCGTATCCTTATTTACTTTTGCTTAACCGATTTGGCATCGGGGTACGAGGGGATGCGATGTTGGATGATATCGGGATCAATTCCAGACATATCCTCGTATGATTACACGAAAACATCTTTGAATTATTTTCATAAAGTTATTAATTGTTCACGTTCAACTAAAAATAAAAAAAAAATCAATTTGGACAATTTGTAAGTTAATTTTATTACCTAGATTTATTGATAATATTTTTTAATTATTAGTTGGGCACGCATTTCTTTTTGTCGTTTTATTAAAACTTTTAATTCTTTGAGGATATTGCCTTCGAATTCAAAATTATCAGAAAGCATACAAAATAAATCAAGCAAAGCAGAACAATCAGAACCTTTGTTTATTTCATTGATATCAAAGGGAGCAAAGATTACAAAATCAAAAGCAAAAGAAGAGAGTGCATAAACAGACGTTCCCCTGGACTCGACATTCAACTAATCAGAACAAAGCAAAAACTTACAAGACTCCGACTCTGACTCGAGACTTAAATCATGCAAATTACAAGAATCTAACAACCAGCTTTGACATTCAGTTTTGGGACAGCAGATGAAGGTGGGATGACCTTATTGTCAATGAGATCCTAAATTTCATGACAGAGTCTCAGACAGTTGTCGATTAGGTGTCTGTGGCTCTGATGGTATGAGCAATAGTGGGAGGGATCATAGCGTGACGGTAAAAGGTCAGGAGGTGGCATTGGATCAAGAAACTTTATCAGCTCTTTCTCGACAAATCATTCAAGGCCGCGGTTAGAGAGATATTAAGGGGAGTGAAAACTCTCCTTGGCAATTTTGGCTGCGACGGCTGGTTATTTTTGGGAGGAGGTGATGAAGGTGAAGAATTCGGTCAATCTAATCGGGGGTTTAGCAAACTCACCTCGTTAGAGCGAGATGCGGGGTTAGTGGAAGAGGTGGGATGGTTTTGGTTGTTGGATGGAAAAGGTCCTCTTGGCTTTTGGCTCGTCTCGACCTCATCGATATCACCAGACTAGATTGCATTGTCAATCTGAACCCTGGCATCAAACAACTACTCGAATGTGGAGAGCGGTTCTGTGACCCGATAACGCTTTAATGTGGACTGAAGATTCTTGACTACAATACTCACATGTTCCTTTTCTGTTGGTCGATTTGTCATTTTAGCCGCTCTTCCCCTCCACATGGTCAGAAAGTCCACAAATGACTCTCTGCTTTCTTGACGAGGGGTCTCTAGCTCCCGAGTTGTTACATCTAGCTGGATGTTGCAACTGTATTGACTGACGATGGCAGTGTAATGTCTTCTCACATCCAGGTCTTTGCAACATCCAGGGAGAGAAACCAATTTTTGAGCTACCCCAGAGAGTGACCGATGGAACAACTGAACCTTCAACTGGTCATCGATACCCATAGGAGCGGGGGTACTAACATACGTTCTTAAATGTATCTGGGGGTCTCCGGTCCCGTCGAACTTCTCCATATCCGACATCTTGAACTTTTTTGACAGCTTGGCGTCTAGGAACAAACATAGTCCCCCCACATCTACCATGTATTCTTTGACCCATTTTGCCTTCTTTAGAACCTTCTCTATCCTCTCAATCTTATCTGTCAGCACAAATTCCTTGCGTTGAGTAGTACTTTCTTCCTCCACCACAGCCTGACGGGGGATGCGAGACGGTATAGCAACTTGTGGTCCATCATAACCCTAATTATTATCCCAGAAATCTTCTTCGTTCTCATTTAGATTATCTTGCTGCTCGTTTACCCCTGGCAAGCGAGCCTAGATTGCCCGAATCTGGGCCTGATACTGGTTTTGAACCTGTGTCTGTTGTTCAATCGCCCTCTTTATCTCAGTAATTGCCCTCATCAGGGCTGTCAAATTCACTTTATATTTTACCATTTTTGACAGTTCTGCAATCTGTTCAGATACTCTGTAAAGTCTTCCTATAGCCAATCTAGCCCGAATGCGTATGTGATGCAACTCTCTCAACTCAATGATCTGTAACCAGAACAAACCTACAACCAGAAGAGGAGGGGAGAAGCAAGCATTAGAAGTTTCTCGAATAGAACCCTAATAAAGACAACAAACCTTCTAAGCACAGTATGATAAGTTGCAAGTAGATACGAAAGGATGCCACGGCCGGGCCCCAGACTAGCAAAAAATTGAAAAAGACAGCATGGCCGCAAAAACCCCAAAAGAAAAGTCCGAAAGCCCAACTAACACTATACAAGGAAAAGCCCCGAGAGAGTAGCTAAACAAAGATTCTAAAGGAAAAATCGGATAGATCTCTGAGAGGAAAACTGATCTAAACCAAACAAGACCCTATGTCAAATCCCGGGCAGGGGCCCGGGGAAAAAGAGCTAATCTAAACCAAACAAAGGATCTAAACCAAAACCCAAGCGAAGCACCGAGATGAGAACTATCCTAACCTAACAATGGTTCTAAAGAAAGCTCAAAAACCTGGGCAGAGCTTTGGGAGGAAGACAGACCTAAGCAAAATTGAGGGTGCTAAACCGACAGCCCGGGCAAAACCACAAGAGAGAGAAAGCTACCCTAAATCAACAAAGGCTCCTAAACTAAGACCCCAAGCAAAGCCCCTGGAAGTAAGTCGAGATCCTAATATAAACAAAGGTTAAAACTAAGACTTGGGTAGCAACCCAAGAAGAAAACTATCCTAAATTGGACAAAGGTCTAAAGAAAAACTTGGGCAGAACCCTGGGAGGAAAACTATCCTAAACCGAACAACCAAGCAAATGTCTTAAACATATACAAATAAAATATCCAATTAAATAAAAAAACACTTAATCCTACGGGTTTAGTACATAATGGGGGTTCTAAGCTACTATATGCACATGAAAAGGCTGGTAGGTCTACACTCAGTGTACCTTTTAAATAGAGTCAGGAATATATCTCCCAATGCCAAGAATAGTGCAAGGCATGGTCAAACGGTCTGCAATAGCTCTTTTTGCAATATCTATAGAAGCATGTGGCCAGAAAGCTTGCTGGCTTCCCCAACATAATCCCAAGATAGTAAACTGACTGGGGTATTGGGTAAGCAGAGCGGGGGTTTGTGAACCAAGCACACAAATATGAAGAATACAAATGTGAATACCGATGAAAAGTTTACAACAAGAACCATTGACATTTCAAGTTAAGCCCTCTTGTGATTTTTTTGAAAAATCAGTCCCTAGCGGAGTCGTCAGAAAAGTTGCAGGTGTTTTGGTCTCATGAAATGCACCAGATATCTATTATTTTTAGAAAAATGTTCTTTTCCTTTCGAAATAAGAAAATCTAAGATATCTGAGCACCCTTTTTTGAAAAATAAAGTCACCACTTGGTTTTTGAGAAAAACCAATAAAATAAAATAAAAAGGCGCAGGTGGGTTAAGGTACGAAAAGGAAGGGTGCTAGGCACCCTTTTCGCCCAACCATATGGTTGACCTCTACTTTTTCAATCTTGATTCTTGTTATAAACTTTTTAAAGAGAACATTTACAGAACAGGATGTTAAAGAGAGTTCAAACAAAAGCAAGCAATAAAACAAAATCCTAACTATGATTCCTATGGTCATACAACTTGGTTATTATTTCTACGTATGCTACACGTATCGTTTAAACAAAGCAAAGTGAAAAACATGCGAATAAGCGATAAAATGAAAAAATGGGGACCTAAGGGTCATGCAACAATATTTTTGCCTCTAACATGCTATAAACTGGCTATATAAAATAAACAGAGAAAACTCAAGCACTATTTTAAGCTACTGGACATACATAAAAACTTACGACCATAGCAACAAAAGTTGCTGCTATGAAAAATATAAGGTTTCCACGAGGAACAAAATGAAACAGTTCACAGCCGTGACAAATAAAAGTTGTGGCCAAGGTTTTTAAGGATCCAGAAAGGTATAATCATCATACAAGGTCTAAAACAAGCTTAAATGAACAAAGCATGCAGGACAGAGACCATAACCCATTCATTCTAGGCTAGATCTACCATCCTCCATCCTCTACAAAAATAATATCTCTAAAAGAGAATGTACAGGATATCGAAATAAACAACAGAATACTTAAAACGCATGTTCATGTCACTGGCCTTGTAAGACCTCACGATCGTAGCAAAAGGATATGGCGGCCGTGACAAATAGGGAAATAAATGCTGCGGCCGTTGAAAACTAACTGGCAGCCGTTACTGTGAGTTTAACAAAATACGCGGCTGTGACATTAAAAGGTTGCGGCCGTCATGTTCTCATAACTACAGAACATACAAAAAAATAGGGTGTACAGAATGGAGACCACGACCCATTCGATCTAGGCCAGATCTACCACTCATTACTTAGCAGGAACATAAACTGAAGTACACAAAAGAGATATAGCAAAACAGAATGAGAAAAATGGAGAAGACGTTGAAATAAATGAATATCAAAGAATTTTGAATGGAGTTTTCATATTTTTAACGTTGAAATAAATGTCATGGCCGTGACAGCGAGATATCACGGCCATGAGAAATGCAGGTAGAAATGTGTCGGCCAAGTACAAAAATCACACCACCGTGACTATAGGCTTAGAAAACACATGGTCATGGCATTAAAAGGTCGCGGCCGTCATGTTCCAGAATCGCAAAAAATTTTTGTCGTACTCAATGTGCTTGTGAACATTGAACGAAATAAAAATAATTGTAATATACAAAACAAAAAAACTACGAATACACTATTTATGATAAAACTTGAAGGAACAATGTTTAGATCAAAATAAATGATGAGTAAATAATAAAAATAATGGAAACCTTATCCACGACACCCTCGGGGGAAGAAAATGAGAGTTTATAGAAGAGTCGTGGGTTCCTAAGGTTATCTCGTGTGAATATCCACCTCGAGTGGCCCCTCGGGGGTGAGAATAAGCTATCTCCAAGCCAATACAAGCTCTACAAACTCTTTCAACGCAAGCAAGATCAAAAACAAGGCTCGAGAAGTATGGAATGGATAGGAAAATATGGGTGGGGGTGTATTCGGGTAGAGTTTGGACCTCCAGGTTCTTCTTCCTCTCTTGTTCTACTTGGAAACGCCGCCTATTTATAAGCAAGGCGGGCAAAATAGACCCCATCTAGAATGTTGTCACCTGTCCAAAAATGGTTAAAAGTGACGACCGCTACCTTTTTACTTTTTCACGGTGGCAGCCGCTACCTTTATGGTGATGAAAAGGGCAGCCGCGACTTTCAAAAGTCACGGCCATGATACAAAAGATGCGGTCGTGACAAATGAAGTCACTGCCAGGTTTAGGGTTTGCAAAAAGGTAATGGCCGTGAAATAAATGTCACAGCTTGGGTGTTTTTTGGTGGTTTCCTTGGGTTTTTTAACCAAATTCGTGATTTTTCTTGCTTAGGGATATCCTTAGGCATAACTCTCATATTTTCGTCATTAGAGCGCAATCGAGACGGCTGCCTAAGATTCGACTTGTTTAGATTGGGGTGTCTACACATGCATCTTTTTTAGTTTTGCTATCACTAGGTTTAATTACCTTTCCATATATTTTATTGTCAATTTTTGGTTATTGAATCGAGAGCATGCTTAATTTTAGAGAATTTGGTTAACTTTTATTATAATCTCATTTGAATAGTCTCAATTATGATTTTGTATTTACTGCACACTAAGCATCCCAACACACTGTCCATTAGAATTTAGCAAAACAGTGCCTACAAAGTATACAGTCACAATCATCAATGTTGCGGTCATGAGATATTGGCACTCACATCCTCACGGTCGCAACAATCAATGTTGCTCCCGTGCACTTTCACTCCATTTTTCTTGCGACCGCAACATTTATATATTATGGCCGCAACCTTAATTCATTTCCAGTGGCTTAATTCTATTCCAGTATCCTTATTTTGTTGTTACAGTATTCTTTATGATGTCTAGTATGCTATTTTTAGTGTCTATCAGCATGGTTAAGGTTCAAAACTTCTAGAATTGCTTTATTTTTGCTTAGAATCATTTTATGCTTACTTAGTGTTATGATTAGGATTTGTTAGTTTAGATGAATCGATAGCATCTTATAATCATCGCATGTGGTTTGTGCTATGTATCCTTTTGTTAGACTTTACATACTTAGGATTTAAGGTCCCTTTTACATTTGGTTGTTGTTTTGGTGTGTTTATATGCTAGATTATGTATTTTCATTATTTAATTTTGGATGTTCTCTTTTTGTCTCTATTTTGTGTAATTGCATGCATTTGAGAAAGCTAATTAAAGAACCAATGATGATTAGTAGAGGTCAATCTCACGGTTGGGCGAATGGGGTGCCTAACACCTTCCCCGATTTGTACCTTAACCCTCAAACCCTTGTTTTCTCTGGTTAAACGCTTTAAAGATCAATGGCTCATTTTTGTTTCTCTTGGTTTTTCTTAAAAACTAAGTGGCGACTTCATTTTTCACGAAAAGAGTTTTCAAAATCTTTTGATTTTCAAGGTGTTAAATAGTTTTCAAAATAACTCTTGAATTTTCTATTTTTGAACCAAATCCAAAATTCCGGCGCCACAGCCTCCAAAGTGACTTTTCGTAAAAGTCACCGCACTTGTTCAGAATAGATTCAACTTTTCGTTGTTGGTGCTCAAACGCTTCGCGAGCGCTTTACACTGGAGTTCATGGGGTTCTTTAGCGCTTGAGCGCTCAGCGGTGCCCAACACGGGGCAAATGGCGCTCGAGCGCTCTGCGAGCACCCTATTCTGTTCTAGTTTCCACACATTAGCGCTCTATTCTGGAAATGACTATTTGGTTCTCGACCCGTTGGGTTAATGATAAGTAACCGAATTTTAAAATTTTGTTTAAATAAAATTTCTCCAAAAATATAAACTACTCGACCCATGACCCTTAACCCTTGACCCAGCCTGACTGGTCGAACGGCAACGGCGCATATGTGACTTAGATTGAACCCACCGTTAGGTAGCTCCTCCTTCATCCACAAAGCTGGGTATCCCCAAAGGGCACACCCTTTAGTCTAACTCTAGCTTATATATACTCACAAAATTTCTCATGAATTTTCAATGTGGGATTGATGAACCACTCTTTCATAAAACCTAACAAACCCATGTTTAAGTGACGACTTTGAACATCGATTTCTCATTCACCTTTTATTGAATTTTAGCAAATAAATATGCATTGTTCATCTCCTTGTGGAGGAGAACGCGTAACACCCTGGACCCAACTCCAAAGACGTATGGGTCCCACATTTATTTTGGCCCAAAATTTACTAAAATTAAGATTTAAAATCCGATTCTAACACAAAGGATAACCAAACGTGTAGCACCCCTAATTTCGGGGACGTTAAGATATACGTATATTAATAGGGATTATGCTAACGAATGGTTTTATAA
The DNA here is from genome assembly GCA_032270985.1 of Heliamphora pulchella. NCBI lineage: Eukaryota > Viridiplantae > Streptophyta > Magnoliopsida > Ericales > Sarraceniaceae > Heliamphora > Heliamphora pulchella. The sequence continues at coordinate 5,311 of JAULJZ010009632.1, read as the reverse complement.
TAAAATCATAGGTAAATACATCCATAAGGATAAGATTTTTCTCGATAAATATCACAAAGGTTATAATTACATTCAATCTACAATGATCTTTGTTTGAATAGAAACAAAATAATTATTACAGTTAGAGTATAATAACAAAAGAAACTCGATCTTCTTCACACAGCACTGAAATCTCGTTCTGTCAAAAATTTCTCTCTCTTATCAAAGTCTTCATCTTCTTCTGTGGCGTTAACGCCATGAGTCAAAGCTCAGAAAGAATACTCTAAAAAACCTTAGCATTACAATTCAAATATAATCTAACTCCACGAAAAAACATTTAGCATGTATCATGTAACATATGACAGTAACAAATGATAACCATGAAGTCAATAAGTGTAAAATGCTAATGATGTTTTTTCTTTTAATTACTAAAGTTTCTTTAAAATCCTAAGTCATTATAGGTTAACCTAATCAGGGTAAACCACTCTAACCCCGATCCAATCGTCACAGACCAAGTCTACCAACCGATTTTAGGCATTTCTTCAGCCATGAGATGACTACGTAGCCGACTTAAGTATCCAATCGGATCATTACTAACGGCAAGTTGTGGAAAATCATCACTATCAGGCCCTCGGATCTCAGGATAAGGTCTAGTGCGAGATCAACGTATATTCTAACACCGATTATTTTGCCACCTAAGCCACCTTCGCTATGAGATATCATCCCAACAATTTCATATCATGGCTGTTCGGGTTGGTATACTGAAAATCATATTTTTAGTATTTAATTTTATTTTAATAAAATTAATTTTTCATTTTATGAGAATCTTTATAAGTAATATATGTGTATCATTTCTTTAATGTTATACATGGACGTCCGATATTCTGTATACTATTTAATCTGATGTGTAGAGTATGGCTTGCACATAGAAGATCAGATTTTAGGTTCTTGCAGAATATAAGTTTTATGTTCACAGTTTAGATAGAAATAGACATACTATCGGTACGATTATGACACAGAGTTTTAGTGTGAGACCTTGACCCGTTTTCCTTTTTGGCATTTTTTGACACGTGTTTATCGTTTTTATCTCAGTATGTTCATATGTGTTTATATGCATGTTTGGGTTCAGACACGCATGCGGGGTTAGTTTCTGGGGCCGTTAGGCATTATGGTGCGAATTTAAAAAAAAAAGTATTTTCGTGGCCTATAAATATCTGGTGTTAGATATTTTTAAAAGATATTTTTAAAGCTTCTCAGCTAAGTTTCTCCTTTTTCTCTCTGTCTTCTCTCTAACTTCTTGGGGGCTCGGGGATCAGCTTTTGACGATCCAACAGTAGATCCTTAGTTTTCTCGTGGTGGGCAACGCTTTTATCCAGATGAAATTTTATTCTGGCAAAGTTCAATTTTGCACGTGGATCGAGACATCAAGTTTTTTAATTCAATAAGGTAGGTTTCTAGACTCTCATCTCTTATAACGGTGCTACGTGTAATCGTGCATGCTTTTACCGTTTAAAAATACATGAAAATCGATTTATGTTTCAAAAGTTGGTTTTGGGGTTCAAAACCATTTTGGTCGATTTCGGTTGGATGAAATCGGGCTGTGAGTGTTTCTTTCGTGGCTTTGGTGGTAGTCTTGGGCTTGTGTATGTTCGAGGGTGTTGGATGGGAGTTTTGAGGCTTCATTTTGGGTTAGAGAGGGCTGAACCAGTAGATCGGAGTCAGTTTCTACCTGGGGTCAGTCGATTGAACTGAGTGGTTCAGTCAATTGGATCGTGGTTCTGACGGTTCAGTCGATTGGATCGAGGAGGTCAGTCGACTGACCTGTGTTTTTGGGGTTTCTTTCCGAGATTCCAGTAGCTTATTTGGGTCGACTGGGTGGGGGTCCAATCGACTGGGTCCGGTGTTGGGCGTTTTGTTTTTTTATGGTTTTGATGGTAATATGGTGGCCTCTCAGTCAAATATCTCAGTCGAATGAGTTATGGGGCTCAATCGACTGCTCTCCTCTAGTGGTTTTTCAGTTGATTGGATTATGGAGTCTTGTCGACTGAAGTCACGGAGAGGGTGTTGGTCATTTCATGCGAGGTGTTGGTACACGATTGTGTGTGGTGGTTGGTGCATCGTTGGGTGTGGGCGTGTTGGGCCCGTGGTTCCTTTTTAAAGGGTGGTCTTTGGTGAAAATCGTTTTGTGGGTGGTTTGGTGTTGGCCTTTGGTTGGGTCGTGTTCTGTAAGTTTGTTGGTGGTGTCGGGTGTGTGGCTTGTGGAGTCGTGGCAGGTTGTGTGGCGTTCTTATGTGAAACGTTGTGGTTATACGTGATTTTTTGCTTATAAAACTCTTGTTAGTTTCATTCTTACATATTGTGGATGGATATGTGGTCTTATGTTGTCATGGTGCATTTAAAGCTCTGGTTTTATATATGCATGTGTTGATACAATTTTATCTCGTGGTATACGGTTTTATCCAGTGGTATACGATTTTATCATGTGTAAAACGAGGGGGTGTATTTGGTCCTACGGTGAAAATTCGTGAAAATACATGTTAACTCTGGTTAACAAGGCATTAGTTGGGGCTGCGGTCCCTCTGTGAAAGCCGAGAAGGTACATGGATTGCATGTGATGCTTTGTGGCATAGACAGAACCATTTTCAAACTGTATTTAAGACTCGTGTGAGTCGTGATATAAAACTGATTTCAAACCATTTTTGTGGCTCATGTGAGTCAAAAAGGGTTCTTATCCTTGCATCTCATTGAATATGATAGAACTGATGTTGGGGCTCGAGAGAAAGTCGGTATATATGTATCTGTGTTGCATGTGAGGGCTCGTGGGAGTCTTGGCTCGTAAGAGTCTATCTTTGCTGGTGAAGCATTGTACTGTATCTATATATCAAATTATTTTCTAGGCTCTAATGAGTCGTGATACAAAACCGCTTTCAAAACTATTTTCCTTGTGGCTCTTCGGAGTCCTCGTATAAAATTGTTTTGAAATGTTTTTCCCTCTGAGACTTGTAGGAGTTCAGATCTAAAACCATTTTATGGCTCGTGCGAGTCGAAAACTGCACATCATTTTTCGAGCATGTTTTGTCTATATTACATGTTTGTTTAGTTTCTGCTGAGCTTTAGCTCATGATTTGAGATTTGAAATATTTTTCATGTACCGGTCATGCAGGTTGATTCGGGATTGCTAGAGAGGCAGAAGATATATAGTCTTCCTTTTGTTCTTTGAATCATATATGCTATACCATGTTATCTGATGTTGGAACCGTGTTCTATAGTCTTTTGGCGGATACATTAAATGCATGTATGCTTTATTTTTGTGAGTAAATATCGAGTTAGGTGTTTTACATGATTGTTTATGGGTGTTTTACGTGACCCAAAGTTTGGGGCTTCACAGAATGATATCAAAGTTCTAGGTTCAAATACGTAAGAGCTGTGAAAAGAGGGTACATCACCGTGTGAGGTTAATTGCGTGTGCTTGGCTGTATGTGTATAGATGTTTTGATAGCACAAGCATGATAGTGTATGACTATCGTGTATATATAAGCATGGGGGATGAACCTTATGATTGATTAGTCTTACCTTTGGGCGTTTGGATTAACAAATTTGGGAGCCAAGTTAGAAAAGCGTTTAATTGACGTGATTTCTAGTAGGGAATCTAAGCAGGTTATCCAAGTTGACGCGTCACTATTGTCGGTTCTCCTCGGTATATGAAGTTTGTTTAGCATGAACCTATGTGGCTACGTGTTAACATTCTTATGTGGTTAGTGCTTATGTTCATGCAATGTGTTGCATCTTATGTTTTATGTTTTTTTCATATAGACGTGATGTCTGCGCAGAGAAGGTGAAGCCGTGGTCGAGGCTGTGGCCGTGGTTTTGGCCAAGGGGATGTGCCTATCCCTGATGCTGGGGATGCAAATGCTCCCCAGGGACCGATAGACGCGGCTGAGTTGTTGCGTGTGCTGGTAGGCTCTATCTAGCAGATTGTTGAGACCACTAGGGGAGAGGAAGAGAGCCCGAGTAGAGGGCAACGGTGGCGATGCATGAGTTTAAGCGTATAGATCCTCCTACCTTTGTTGGGGATCCTGATCCTACATGGCTACAGTGTGGGTGGAGCTGATGACTCGGATCCTTGACACACTGCATATAGTTAAGGATGAGTTGTGGGTTTCTTTTGCCACGTTTCAGCTGAGGGGTGTTGCTCACGAGTGGTGAAAATATGCCAGAAATACTGTGGGGGTCACATGGGTAGCTTTCACTGGAGTCTTTCTAGAGAAATATTTTTCAGCTTCATCTAGAGACTTGTACATGGAGAAGTTCTATGCTCTCACCCAGGGAGCGATGGGCATTATGTAGTATGAGGCCAGGTTTACTAGCCTGTCTCGTTTTGCACCAGAGTTGGTGGCGACAGACGAGCTGAGGTCGAGGCGGTTTGAGCGGGGCTTGAGACCGACGATTAGAGAGCAAGTGGCTGGCATGGGATTGCGTGTTTTAATAGAGCTGGTGGAGGCAGCAGCAAGGATTGAGAACACTTTGACTGAGATTTGGGTTTCCAGGGAGGCCAAGACACCATAGAGTGGGACAGAGGCACAGATAGGTGGGCTTTCTAACAAGTGGCAGAAGTCCTCTAGCCTTAGTTTTCATCCATCTGGATTACCACAGCAATTCTCTGCACTAGCACCATCAGCGGCTTCGTCTAGGAGGCCAGAGTAGAGGGAGGTTAGATGTTATCGGTGTGAATAGTTGAGGCATCGTGTGCTAGATTTCCAGCAGCCGAGGTAGTACCAGGATCCACAATTGAGGCAGTCCCAAAGTCCCGTACCGGATCAGTCACAGGGGAGGGAGCCGCCGATTTGTTATGGATGTGGCCAGACTAGACATATCCGCAGGAACTAACCTCAGAGAGAGCGTGCGCCGAGCGCAGTAGGCACACCAAAGGGCTCATTTGTGCAGGATCGACAGCAGCATGCCGCAATTCAAACTTCCTAAATTGCAGGTGAGGGTACTGCAATTCAGTCAGTATGGCAGCCGACAATGCCGAGTTATGGCGGACAGACCAGAATGACGCAGGGCCGAGCGTATGCACTTACAACTCCCAGTTCTTCTAAGGCACCGGTTGTGCCTGATGATCTTCTCTGAGCAGAGGTACTTTCTGGGTATGCATTTGGGCCAGTGTTCTATATTTCTTTGTTGGGGGAGTTAGTGATGGACTCCATGGATGGTGTGTTGTGTTGAAACAGCGGTTGGTAAGAATGTGAGACTGAGGTGAGTTGTAGATCCCGTGTCTTTGAGATAGTTAGCCGTTGTTTAGGATGCCTGACCTTGTTTGACTATATCCTAG
>JAULJZ010009621.1:0-16536 GCA_032270985.1 Heliamphora pulchella | reverse complement strand
ATGTGAATTGAAATTGAAAATTAACCCGATCACTCCAAGAGAGAGGAAGTGGAGTTTAGAAAGATTGGGGATCTAAGTAAGATACCTAGATTGCCGAGGAATCCTCAAATTGGGAATGTGTTTCAACGATCCAATTCTCGGGTGATGATTCAAGCTAGGGTTTGGGACTATCGGAGGCTCGGATCTCGGTATCTCAGCAGGGCTTCGGTGTCGGGGCTCGGAATTGCTCGGTATATCGGCAGAGTCTCTCTCACTAAAAATTCGTACTGAAAACATACGTCGGGGTACGGTATTTATAGAGTTCTTCAACCAATGACAATTTGACACGTTTTGGGACACGTCGGGCCATTTGAAGTTGGCGGCTACCATAATGCAAGTTGGCGGCCGCTGGGTTGGAAAAGTTCCACAAGGTTCTATTGACGGCTGCCACAATGTAAGTTGGCGGTCGCCATGTTGTAGTTGGTGGCCGCCACTTTTGGCTAGGGTTTCCAAGGGGTTCTATTGACGGCCACCACAATGAACATGGCAGTCGCCACTTCTAACAATGACTTGGGTAACAAGTTATCGATGGTTTAGTACAATTTGATTAGTTTCAGAGATTTTTAAGGTTTTTGATAACTGGGTTCAAATACTGAGCTTGGATCAACTCCCGAGGATCGTACTGAGGCACTATTCCTCCTGTTTTCATTATCGGATTCGCCAACGATTAGGCGGGGTCAAATTGGGGTGTCTACATTTACCTATTAGTGTAGGGTGGATGGAATAGCTTTAATCAGTGGGTTATGTAGCCATGGCCTTCCCAGTAGTAGATTGAACGATGCTGGCACGTCAAGGAAATGAAACTCTACTTCACTCTCCAAAGCTCTCACTGTTATAGCGACAGTCACTAATCCCAAGACATGTCTTCATGTGTTATCATATGCTCGTATCCCTTGTGCACTTGGCTTGAAGTCTTACGTCTTTAACCCTAGACAGTAAGCAGTTCGCGACAGGCATACGTTGAGGGTAAAGCCATTATGATCAAAACAATTAGTACCATTTTCCTAGATATTTGACAGTTAAATGTAACGGCTTGTTGTGAGATGGCCCTTCAACTGAAAAATCTCTATCACTGAAGGCAATAACACTGGACTATTTCTCGGGTACGAGAATTCCAACCGGTTGGTCAGGATAGACATCAATTGGTATGTCCACGTTGTTTAAGGCTTTCAGAACGGCCTGTCGGTGTTTGTGAGATGCTACCAGCAATCCTTGAATGCTTACATTAACTTGCGTCTTCTTAAGCTGCTTTAGAACTACATCTTCCTCTTCACTATTTTGTCTCTCTATTCTTTCTACCTATTTTCTTGGCTCCTATGTGCCCTTACTCGGCTACCCCTTCTCTAGCAATGCGGGCTTAAAGTGTCTTTCTCTCCATGTCAGGTGTTCTATCTGCTCTTCAGGTTCCCATAGTCCTTCAAATTGGTCAGCTACTTCCTGAATTTTGGCCACCGAGCCTCCTTTCTTTCGAAAGGCCTAAAAATTATCTGTCTCTTTGCTGCTCCCTTCATTTCCCCAAAAGTTACAGTAATGACATTTCATCCATCGGGTCTTCGTGACCGTAGGACGAGAAGAGGCCCCAAGGCTCCCACGAACCTCTATGATCATGTGATTCTTTGACCACCAGGTGCGATTCCGGTACATCTTCTCCTTCATCATATTCTATGTTTGTGAATACTTGCTCAACTTCTTCCGATTCCAACTTGTCGTTCTTTTCTTGATAATCTCATTCGGCTGAACATAAGATAGGTCCATCGGGTAGAGGTGTCCTCGATTTAGGTTCATAGAGAGGAACTATATATACAGATAGGTCAAATGCAAGACTTGCGATTCCTAACAAATTTACTTGGGGAGTTCCTCCTCTTTCTCTTTCTGCTCTTTCTTTTCTTCAGCTTCCGTATTGACAGCCAATTCCTCTTTCTGCTTATCCTCACTGTCGACGTCCTTTTCTTTTGAAGATTCTCCTCTTTCTGATACTACTTTTCTTGCTTCTCCTATTTCAAAACTCAGGTTAGCCTTCCTATACTAAACTACCCCTTGATGCCAGGCTGTATCATTGCTTAGGACGATCGGGACATGCCCGTTGATGTCTATTCTGACCTTTTTCAAATCATCCAATGCCTCGAGGAGGGTTAAATCCTCCCATAGGCATTTGACTTCTTCATCTTCTTCGTCATCGACAAGGGAAGGGGTTTCCTCTTCATGGATAATGAAAATCGACAAGGTGAAAGAATCTTCCTCAATCAAATCTTGGACAAGGTCATTTAACCACAACACCTCCTGCCTAGATGGAAAATCTACAATGGATTTCGGTTATGCCATGGAAACTATGAACTCGGTGGGATTGAATCCTTTTAACTCTTCCTCGATGATGTTTACATTCTGCTGATCGGCATGATTCGGAAGAGGGTTGGTAGTAATATTTGGTTTCTATACAGTGGTGGGTGGAGGGATCACTTTGTTGTCAATCAAATCTTGAATTTCATGTTGAAGCTGCATGCAATTGTTAGTCAAATGTCCGTGGCCCTAGTGAAAGGTATAGTATTGGGTAGGATTATATTGGGGTGGCAAAAGATTTAGTGGCGAAGTCGGCTCCTAAGGTTTTATGAGGCCCCTCTCAATCAAATGGCTTAGGATGGATGTTAAAGGCACAACGAGCTGGGCGAAATTTTTTTTTGATTGCAGGGTAGATTTTGGTCGATTGGCTAAACAGATGGGATGACCTGGTTTGGATTAGGGTTCAGCAAGTTTACTTCGTAGCTTCGATTTACTACATTGGCGGCATTATTGTGATTACCGACATACGATTTTTGAACTATTTTTTGACTCGGTTCTCCTTTCTCAATATCCCCAGATTACAGAGCATCCTCTATTTGTACCCCCACATCAAAAACTTGCTCAAATGTCATTAATGGTTGCGTGATCAAATAATTACAGAATTTTAGTTGTAGGTTCTTTACTACCATGCTTACTTATTCTTTCTAAGTAGGTAGACTCATTATTTTGGCTGTCTTAGCTCTCCACCGGGTCAGAAACTCAACGAAAGATTTTTTGGCCTCTTACCGGGTTGTCTCGAGTTTTCAGCGTTGGCCTAAATAGGTTTCAACTTGTTTTGATGATAACAAACCAAAACTTTTAATTGTGCAAATTGAGTGTGTTCACAGGAATTCATTGTCACAAGCATAATTGAAAAAGTAAAATGAAAGCCATGAAGCATGAAAATCATATTCAGACGGCTAAGATTCATAAAGCAAGAGAAAAACCAAGAAGACAAGAAAAGGACTTGAAGGATTCGAAGAATTCCATCAAGTACATTGAGTTTAGGACCTATGAAAGTTCACAAACATTAGCTATATATGTGAAAACTCATAGAAGACCTTAGATGGACCATATGTTTGCTAAAACTTCATGAAAATCATTTTACAAATCTATAAGGGGCTTAAAATATCAAGAAAATGACCAAAACATGTTTTAAACTCAAAAGTATTGAACTGTTGAAGTTCAGTCGACTGAGGTATCAATCTAGCTAACTGAAGCTGGACTGCCAAACCAGAAATTGAAGTTAAAGTAGTTCAGCCGACTGGATTGATACCTCAGTCGTTTGAACTTCAACAGTTTAGTACTTTTGAGTTTAAAACGTGTTTTAGTCACTTTCTTGATATTTTAAGGTGGTGACATCGAGCTGGATGTTGTAGTTATACTGGTTGAAAAATGTGGTGGCAATGTCCTCCCATGTTCTCGTCTTGGCAGCATCTAAAGATAAATACCTTTATGAGCAGCTCCTAATAAAGGTTGCTGGAAAGGCTGGGCTTTCAACTGGTCATTAATACCGATTGGTGATAAAGTTTCCACATACATTCTAAGATGAATCCTTGGATCCCCAGTCCCATCAAATTTCTTCATATCAGGCATCTTGAATTTCTCGAGAAGTTTAGCATTGGGGAGGAGACAAAGTCCCTCGACATCCAACATATAGTTTTTGACACCTCGAGCTTTCCTCAAAATCTTTTCTAGTTTATCAACCTTATCAGACAAGATTGATTCTTTCGTGGCCAGAATTTTTGGGATCCCTGGTCGAACATGCTATGCAGCAGCTACTTGCTGAGCTCTTTCAGGTCCTACATTGTCATCCCAAATATCATTCCCTATTTCGTCCTCTTAATAATTTGGGACTACCACATTGGGCTCCGCGGCCCAAGTTTATAAGGCTTGAATCTGAGCCTGACACTTTGTCTGAAGCCTAGCCTAATTTGTCATAGCAGTACTGACTCCTTCAACTGTTCATTGCAATTCTAAAACTTTCCTCATCATGTTAGTCATGGTCAGCTCCGGGTCTGCCATTAGAATCTCAATTGGCTAGTATATCTGAGCTTTCCACTCAGAGATCAGGCCCAAGTGCGTATAGGTTCTTCTCTATCTGAAGCTATGCTCCTAGGCTTCTGAACTGAAAGGGCTTACACAAACTGAAAAACTCATTAGCCGGGCCTAGAATCAAAACAACTCACTCTCAAAGACAGACTCATACAAACCAAAAAAATCCACACGTAAAATCAAAACAGATTTCCCTCTATAACAGATTAGGAAAACGAAGGCTAACCCTAATCGGGGTGCTATTATACAAATAAAAGCATTCATAAAAAAGAAAATCACATAACCCTAAAAGATTTATTGATCCTAAAAGAAGGGTTCTAAGAAGCTATATTCTCACGACAAGGCTAGTAGATCTTCACTCAATGTACTTTCTGAATACAATAAGGAATATATCTTCCAATGTTAGGAATGGTACAAGGCATCGTGAAGTGATATGCAATAACTCTTTTCGCCACATCTATGGGAACACGTGGCCAAAAAGCTTGCTGGCTTCCCCGTCATAACCCCGAGGTAGTAAACTGACCGAGGTATCGGATAGGCAAAGCGGGGGTTTAAAAACTAAGTACATAAATATGCACATGCAGATGCTAATACCGATAAAAATGTTTATAATAAGAACCATTGACATTTCAAATTAAGCCCTCTCATGATTATTTAAAAAATCAGTCCCTAGCGAAGTCGTTAGAAAAATTGTGGCGATTGATTTTATTGTTTGGGAGATTGGGAGGGGGGAATGCATCAGATATCCCTTGTTTTTAGAAAAATATTCCTTTTCTAGTTCAAGCAGAAAATCTAGGATATCCAAACGCATTTTAAAAATAGAGTCACCACTTGGTTTTTAAGAAAAACCAAGGAAAACAAAAGAAGGCTACGAGTCTTTTAAAAGCATAACCTAAGGAAAATAGGGTTCAGGGACTAAAGTACAAGAAGGGAAGGTGTTAGGCACCATTCTTACCCAACCGTGAGATTGGCCTCTACTTTCTCAATGCTGGTTCTTATTATAAACTTCTTTCAAGGTAACATATACAGAACGGAAGATTGAATAAAGTTCAAACAAAAGCAAGCAAAGAAAAACCTAACTATGACTCTCAAGATCATGCAATTTGGTTGTTATTTCTAGATATGCCACACTTATAGTCTTGAGCAAAGCAAAAGCGAAAAACCTACGAATGAGCAATAAAATAAGTGAATAAAGACCTAAGGGAGATATAATGAAGTTTTAGTTTCTAACATGCTATAAACAGGCCATATAGAATAAAACAGAGAGGATCAAAACACTATATTAAGCTACTGGATATGCATAAAACACACGGCCTTAGCAATACAATTGGCGGTCGTGACAAAAGAAGGTCACACAGTTTCCGGTCGTGACAACTATAGTGTTACCGCAACACAACATGATAATAAACCTCACAGTCTTGACAAAAGAAAGTCGCGGCTGTGGTTTTCAAGGTCCAAAAAGGAGCTGAACATAGGGTGAAGTCCAGAGGGGGTCCAGATGTGTAGGATAAAACAAAATAGCGACCATGGTCAATCAATCTTAGGCCAGACCGCTCATCCTTCATCCTTCATCCTTCATCCGTCATCCTTCATGTAATTAATAAAAAATTAGACTGGAAGCATTGGGCATGGTGAGTAAAAAAAAAGGGACTCATGAGCACATCTCTCATGTCATTGGCTGCCAAAAATCATACGGTCGTAGCTAAGGTGAATGAGCGACCGTGAGAATCATAGAGGCCAGCCTGACGGCCTACACTATATAGCTTACCAACCATACGGCCATGGATAGTGAAGCTCACGTCCGGCATGTTGTAGTTTCCGATAATGTACTAAAACAAAAGCATGAAGAATGGTGATCACAACCCATTGATCTGGTATTAGATCCACCATTCATTACCCCTCAAGGAAAGAAAAAAGGATTCAAAAGAAAGACAATACATATCAGAACAGCAATAAGGAAGAGAAAATTACGAAACATAAATATCACGGAACTTTTATTGATATCTTCACACTCTTAACCCAAAAGAAAGGTCACGACCTAGAGGAATGAATGTCACAACCGAACTATTTATAAGCGTAGAAGTGACAGCTTGGTGTGGCAACCTCACGGCCGTGTCATTGAAAGGTCACGGCTGTTGGGCTTTTAGCACCACAGAGACAAATAGAAATGGCAATGTAAGGAACAAAGACCAAAGCTCACTACTCTAAGCCAGGTCTTTTATTTATCACTTCTTAAGGAGACAAATCGAGATGCATGAATATTGAACAGAACAAAACAAAATGAGACAGAGGAAATGGAAGGAGATCAGCGGGGTTTGAAAGCATTTCTTTACATCTTCAGCCTAAAGGACTAACGCAGCCTGGATAAAAAAATCACATGGCCATACCATATGTATGTCTGAATATGACAACTCGGTATAACAACCTTATGACCGGTACTATAAGTGAAACAAACCTCACGGTCGTGTCATTGAAAAGTCATGGTCGTTGGGCTTTTAATATTCACTATTGATGATTACCTTTCAAATCAAGATATATAAACTTTACGTTGATTTGAATAGAATGTATGTAAAAGGAATTTACATATTATATGTGTTTGTGATTTTTGAATGAGGTTGAATAATATATTATAGAAAAATTTAAGTTATGTTTTAGCCAAATAAAAAATAAAAAATTAAAATAAAATAATTTTTAAAAATAACAAATATATATATATATATACATATTTGGCAATGAATAAAAGTGACGGAAAAAGTTTACCATTAACGACACATAAATTTGTGTTAGCAAAGTATTAAAATTAAAAATATTATAATTACTTTTGCCGATGCAATGTGTTAGCGATGCACAACTGTGTCACCAAATCTATTACTTTCACTGATGCATGGGGTACGCATTGGCAAAACCTTTTCTCGACATACTTTTGGTTGGTTGCCGACAGATTGGCGACGCACTATTTTTGGTTGCCAAAAACTTTTATCGACCCAATAAGGCTTTAGCTGACAACTTTGTTTGTGCCGCTTAAAGTGCTTTTTGTTGTGGTGATTAGAACCATAGGAAACTTCAAATGTGTTCAGTGTGCTGGTGAATATGAAAACATAATGGAAACAAAAGTAAATATACTGAACAGAAGACTGTAAAAGAACTGGATATAATGAGAACTTAAGAGAAAAGATACTTATATGGAAATAAATGATAATAAAACAATGGAAACCTCACCCATGACACAAACGGAGGAAAGAAATGAGGATTTAAAGAAAAGTCGTGGTTCCTAAGGTTACCTCGTGTGTATGTCTGCCTCAAGCAGTCCCTCAGGGTGTGGATAGAAAGTCTTCAATCCAATACAAGCTCTAAAGACTCCTCCAAGACAAACAAGAGCACAAAAATGGTTTGGAAAGTGTAGGATATGAGTTGTGAAGAAATTTGGGCAGAGTAAGGGTGTTTTGGAACTATTCCCCCTCTCAAATGGCTTGAAAATGATGTCTATTTATAGGTAAAACAGCCAAGGAAGACCCCCTCTGAAATGCTGCCACATGTCCAAAAAGGGTTAAGAGTTACGACCATTACCTTTTTGCTTTTTAACAGTTCAGTCCGAAACTTTTTTTCTTTTTATAGTTCAGGCCGCAACCTATGTTGGGGGAAAAAGTGACGGTTGGGCTTTAAAAGGGGCGGCTGTAAAAACAAAGGTAGCGGCCAAAATCTAAAAGTAGCGGCGAGAATCAAATAGGGACAGTCGTGAAAAATGAAGGTCACGGCTTAGGTGGTTTGATGGCTTTTGTGTTCTTGCTTGTTTAAGAATACACTTTTGCGCTTGATTGTCATTATTTCGTCGTCAAGATGCATTCGAGACGGGTGCCTAAGATTTGGCTTGGCCAGATTGGAATGTCTACACAACCCCAACGCACGAACTGGCAGCAATCTGCAAGCTCCAATTAAGGGTCAGGATCTTCATATCAACCACAGCCCAAGATTGGCTATGCAAAAGGTTTTAGGACAGCCAGAATGCTCGTAGCCCCAAGGGTTTTTGCACTGCAAGAGGGAAAAGGATGTGACTCCTCAACCATTCAAGGTTTCCTCATACTTTAAAATTTTAGGGTACAAGTTTTATTTGATTCTGGCGCTTCACCTTCGTTTATATCAACTGACTGTGTTACCTCGTTAAGTTTAAAACATGAACCATTAAAAACTACGATGAGTGTAGCATCACCACTAGGAGGCAACTTTTGGGTAGAACTCATTTGCAAGTCTTGTGACGGATCTCCTTCTAACGTGCGACCTTAGAGTAATCAAAATGGTTGATTTTGATATCAACCTCGGCATGGACTTGCTATCTAGCCATCGAGCTATCATCAATTGTTATCTTAAGAAAGTCACCACTTATACTTTGGACATGATGCATTTTTCATTAAAGAGGGATAGATCATATGTCCTTTCCCAAGAAGATTTTACAAGTCCTCGGTAGGAGGTTAAGGATGGTTGGTTAGTAGCCTTGGCTCTGAAAGATGAGATTTAGCTTGAGACAAAATTCACGAGGGTAGTTTATGAGTTTTTCAATGTATTCCTAGCCGAGTTACTAAGCTTACCCCTACGTAGAGACGTATATTTCAATATTAATATACAATTGGGAACTGTTCCAATCTCCATCCCACCCCATCGAATAGCACCTGCCGAATTGAAGGAATTAAGTACATAACTGCAAGAACTTCAAGAAATGGGTTTTATTCGACCCAGTACTTCGCTATAGGGTGTACCATCATTGTTCATTAAGAAGAAAGATGGTTCATTAAGAATGTGCATAGATTACCATCGACTCAACCAAGTGACGATCAAGAACCGCTCTCCACTTTTAAGGATCGATGACCTATTTGACAAGCTGAGTGGTTCAAGATATTTCTCAAAGATTGATTTGCAATTGGGTTATCACCAATTGCGAGTCAGAGATGAAGATATTTAGAAGATAGCCTTCCGCACTCGTTATGATCATTACAAATTCGTAGCCATTTGGACTAACCAATGCACCGACTGTGTTCATGAGCCTGATGAACAAAATCATCACGCCTTACCTCGATCTGTTCATAGTGGTCATTATCGATGACATCCTAATTTAATCAGCATCCGAAGAAGAACATGAATAGTACTTGAGAATAGTCTTACAAGTCCTACATGACAACCAGTTGTACGGAAAGGCTAGTAGATGTGAATTCTGGTTAAAGAAAGTTAAGTTCTTAGGATACGTTATCTCTAAACATGGAGTAGCAGTAAACCCGACTAAGGTTGAAACTGTATTTGAGATTAGAAGTTTTTTGGGATTAGCTAGATATTACAAAAGATTTATTCAAGATTTTTCTAAGTTGGAAAAACCTATGACCCATTTGACAAAGAACAGAGTTAAGTACATATGGACAGAGGAATGCGAAAGTTCTTTCCATGAACTTAAGAAGAGACTAACAAGTGTCCCTATCTTCATCATCCCTGAATGAGATGAAGGATACGCAGTGTACTGTGATGTTTTAAAGAAAGGCCTTGGATGCATATTAATAGAGAAAGGGAAAGTCATGGCTTACGATTCAAGACAACTGAAGAATCACGAAAAAAAATACCCCATGCACGACTTAGAGTGAGTAGCTATAGTTTTTGCCTTAAAGCAATGGCAACATTACTTGTATGGGGAGGAATTTGAAATCTTCACTGACCACAATAGCCTTAAGCACCTTTTCGTCCAAAAGGAATTGAATATGTGACAAATGCGATGAATGGAATATCTGGACGACTACTGATTTGCATTGTCGTATCACCTGGGGAAAGCTAACGTTGTAGCGGATGCCCTCAGCCGAACGTTTGATGCTCTAGTGGCCAATTTAGCAACAAGGAAGTGGAAGATGATTGATGCCTTAAACGAATTTCACCTAAAGCCAACAGAGAGCAAAGAAGGAGCATGCCTATTCACCATAATAGCCACACCTGCATTACTCAACAAGATTTTGGAAGCTCAAGCAACAGATCAGGAAACGATTTATCTCAAGGCACGATACACAGGGACCAACAAACCGACCGACTAGACTATTCACACAAATGGAAGTCTACGGTTCTCAGAACGTATTTTTGTACCGGCCATTGAAGATCTACGAGAAACCATTCTCATGGATTTTTATCAATTCAATTTCACCGTACATCCTAAAGGGAGCAAAATGTATCAATATCTGAAGACTACAACCCTTACCCATACCAGAATGGAAGTGGGAGCATATAATGATGGAATTCGTAACTGGACTTCCAAGATCCTTACGAGGACACAATGCCATCTGGGTCATGGTGGATTGACTAACAAAGACTGTGCACTTCCTACCAAATGGGATCACGGCCACACTCGACACTCTGAGCCGATTATACATTCAAGAGATCGTACGCTTACATAGAGTACCTGTTTCAATCGTATCAGGTTGCGATGCACGATTTCACTTCACATTTTTAGGGGAGTTTACAAAAATCTTTGGGCACTAACCTATGCTTCATTACCGCCTTCCATCCCTAAACTGATGGACAATCAGAATGTACTATTTAAATCCTAGAGGATATGCTATGAGCTTTCTTGATGGATTTCAAAGGCAATTGGGAGAAGCACCTACCATTGGTAGAGTTCGCTTACAACAACAGTTATCAAGCAAGTATCGACATGGCACCCTACAAAGCACTTAACGGTCGACCTTGTCGTTCACCTATCTGCTGGACCAGAAATCGTACAAGAGACAACAAAGAAGGTGCAGCTCATACGAGAAAGACTAGTGACAATGTAGAGTCAACAGAAGAGCTATGCAGATAAAAGAACAAGACCCCTAGCTTTCGAAGTCGGAGATCATGTCTTCTTAAAGATGCAACCACGAAGGGGAGTTATACTCTCTGGGAAGAGGGGGAAACTATTGCCTCGCTATATCAGACCATTTGAGATTTTGCAAAGATTAGGGAAGTTGCATATCGCCTAACATTACCACCTCAGCTCACCCGAGTGCACAACGTCTTCCATGTTTCTCTTTTGAGAAAAAACGTGGCACACCCAACTCACATTTGGACTGGAAAGAGATCAAGCTAGATGATGATATTTCATTTGAAGAGAGACTAGTGAAAATTCTG
The DNA here is from genome assembly GCA_032270985.1 of Heliamphora pulchella. NCBI lineage: Eukaryota > Viridiplantae > Streptophyta > Magnoliopsida > Ericales > Sarraceniaceae > Heliamphora > Heliamphora pulchella. The sequence continues at coordinate 4,998 of JAULJZ010009621.1, read as the reverse complement.
GACAGACGAAAAAAGAACTTGCGAGGAAAGACTATTAGATTGGTACAAGTTCTTTAGCGACATCGAGGAGTTAAAGAATCAACTTGGGAAAGAGAGGATACCATTCGCGCTAATCATCCTCAACGTTTTGAGAATGAAGGTACACTTTTAATTTCGGGGACAAAATTTTGTTTAAGAGGGGTAGGATGTAAGAACCTGTATTTTTAAACACAAGCTAAGAACCCTAATAGTGAATTCTTAACGCATACAGAAAACACTTGAATCCTAATAGCAGATCTTAATGTCACACAAACGCCGAAAACCCTAATTCAAAACCTGCCAGTATGAGATCATAGAAGATTAAACCCAAACCTAGGATAAGCCAAAGATTAAGTGAGAATTAGCCTAATAGGTCATCTAAGGCCCAAAAATAACAAAGAGAAGGCTCAACCTTAGGCCCAACAATAATTAAAGACCAAAACTCCAACGAAACCAAAAACTCCAATGAGGCCCATAAACTAAAAGACAGGCCCAAGAAAAGATTATGACCCAACTTAAATTAAAATCCCAACTCTTTGATTAAGCCCATGAAAAATTAAAAGAAAGTCTATGGATCAAGCTTAACCCAAAAATTCAAGAAAGGCCCATCTTTAATTCTTTTGCCCCAAAGTTTTAACACATGAATTACTAAATAAAAAAATCAATAATTAAAATAATAAAAAAAATTAAACCCCTAGTGGCCGGGCCACCTTGGGAACCCCACCAAGAAAGTACAAAAATTCCGTAATTTAAAGAAAAGTTGTACTTGAGTAGCTTTTTGGGATTTTCATTGAACCAAACACCAAGTTGTACTTTTTTTAGGACTTTTCTATATAAAAATTAGCCTTTATGTATAGAATATACATTTTAAAATTCCATCTATCCTCTTTTGAGCCAAAATCTTGATTCTTGAAAATTAGGTTAACCATATCCACCTACTATCTTTTGTGCTGAAATATCTTCATAGATATTTTAAACACTCTCCTACTGCTTTAATTTACATTTTTAGCTGCAAGAATTTTATTCAGCTAAAATTTTTCCAACTCTCCATCTTTACCCCTTAACAACTCACAAGTCTACTAAATCTAAATAACAAAATTAGGTCCCTAATTCTTCAAGACTTGCACTCCAAGTCCTTCCCCATGTGCCTATAAAAACAAGCCAACCCCACCCCTTCTCTTAGAAGCTAAAACCAAGATTAGAATCAAAAAGGTTTAAAAAGAATCGAATAAAAGATAACTTAATTATTTTGGTTGAAACTACGCCTTGTTGTTTATTTCATTTTCTATGAATTAAACAAGCATGATATATGAATAATAATACCTCTGGAGTATACTAGTTTTTTAGTTTAAATGACATGTATGAACCCGTAATACAAGTTAAACAAGATTAGAAACAAGTTTACCGAATAAAAACCAACAAAAAGCTATTCTTTCTACCTTACCCAAATTTTTTGGGAAACCAAATAGAGTCTTTTTCCAAACCTTTTTTTACTGGAACTTCATGAAATTATTTTTAACAAGTGTGATTTTTGGTAAAACCTAGAATGATGTCTAAGTCCCCAAACAAAGTTTTTATGCTTTTACGCGAAAGTAGCAAATAAATAGTTCATTTTGTCGAATTTTAGAAAATTTTAGAAAAATTTTCTTAGGCCAAACTTTATGTCCACAGCTAGCTTTTTGTGTTATCTTTTATTTAAAATTTATTTGGAGTGATTTGACTGGACATGTTTTTCTAAACTCGTTTTTACCAAATAACGTCATTTTTTGACCTATTCTGTTCAAACAATTTTTACCTCTGTTTAGAGGCAAACACACGGCATAGCTTTCCCCAATGAAAAATGTCCCTAACATGTATATCTACTACCATGTTCAATTTCGTAGCAAACTAATAACGTTTGGTATTTTTAATATATTTTATGAACAAAACCTTAAAAGCTAAATTTTTGGTTTAATTGAATAGTGATGTCTAAGTGTGTGTTTAGTTGTGTTATGCTTATAACTTGCCATGCATGAGACTTGTTGATTCTTTTATAGTATGTAAAACATGTTTACGAGTAGTTAGAAACCTTGTGTTGGAAGCATGATTAGTTGACCAAGAATATGTATAGGGAACCAAACCATAAACTTCGAACAAACATTATCCTTTGAAGCGAACTTGCTTTTTGACATGGAATGGGTTGTGTATTGTGTTATGTTGTTGAGGAAGGGTCCATTGACGTCATGAGCTATGCTATATCTTGATCCGTGCCTTGTCTTAATTCGTCTCACGGCAGTTAAACACGTACATGCAACATAGGACAAGGAGAGTGACGACGGTAAATCGTGCATCACAGTACTTAGTCGAGTACACTAAGTATTGGACGAAAGGGTGATGTGGTGGGGGCAAGGTGTATGGGAACATGAGTGTATGGGAACGTAATGGTACCGAGGTGATGAATGCCCATTGTGGTAACGTAGCAGTGATTATGGGATGGGTTCTCGACGATACCTAGGGGAAACTACTTTCTCAACAACATTAAACATTTGGAGCTTGAACAAAGAACATTATGATTTTATGTGAAACACCTTGCATTGGTTAGTAAACCCAATTGCTTATCTCTTGTATGTATATTATTGTGTATTGGCGTGTTATGGGTATGTTAATTGAGTTACAGTTGTTCCTTTGAGCCTTATAGCTCACGACATTTAAATGCCAGATGAAGAAGAAATCTACAAGGAAGCCATCTCGACCAAGAAGGAGGAGCCCTGGACTCTGCCCAACGTAGAAGAAGAATAGTAGAGACCGTGCAGGAGTTTCTTAATTAATTCGAATATGTAATGTTTTAACTTCAAACTTGGAAGTATCTTTGTAATATTGGAAATTCTCATTTTGTTATATTAAAGTCTCTCTCTTTTGACTTATCCTTTTGAATCGAGATAATTACTCCAAAAAAATTATGAGCTATTTTCTCACAAGTAATTAAGGAAAACATTTTTTTAATGATGTCTTCAAAAGTCTGGGCATCACACTCGGCTACATATTGACCCATAGGATTACTCATCGGCTGACTTAGTAGTTTGCCCTCCTCTCGATAGTGTGCATGTGAGACACGATTCTGTTTTATTTTCGTAATGTTTATTCTATGTGCTGGTTATTGCTTTATCGTTTTAGAACAGCATATGTTTATATGTGTTTTATGCTTCTTCGAGTTTTGAAAAGGCATGTTTGGTTGGTTTGTTTTGGGACTGTGAATCTTTTTCCATCGGCTAGGGTTTGTTTTTCTCCGACACTCAGTCGACTGAAGGAGGTAGTTCAGTTGACTGACTTGGGTTGGTGGGAGATTTTTGAGATTCTAGTAGCTTTTTAGTCAACTAAAAGGTGCTCTTCAGTCTACTGACTTTCTATTTAGGGCGAGGCTTATAAATATCAGTCCTTGGCTACATATTTTAAAACCTTAAATCTTCTTGACTAAGTTTCCTTTCTTTACAAACAAAAGCTCCACCTTCTCTCTAGTTTTTTGGTGGGCCCAAGCTTGGTTTTTAGCGATCGGATAGTGAATTCTTAGTATTCGTGCTTGGAGCATCACGTTTCGATGAAGTTCATTCTTCATCGGAGTTTGAGGCGTCGAGTTCTTGACTCAACGAGGTAGGATCCTAAACTATCTTACTGTTAAAAGGTGCTATAGGTGATTATATGTATTTTTTACCATTTTAAAATGCTATAAATATTAGATTTTTTGTTTAAACCATATTTGTTTGGGCAAAAAGTATGTTTGCATATGTTATGGTTTATTACAAGTCGGTGGACATGTGGATGTCTGTGATTTTCAAAAAGGTGGTTTGAAATCGGAGGGATTTATGTAAAGCTATGGAAATCTAAGTTTGGAGGTTTGGAGCTAACCGTTGGGGTTGAACCTTAGTTTTTTAAACATTTTGGGTCAAACGGTGAAAATATTTTTAAAATATTGGTTGGTCTCCATGGTTTAATGGATGACGTGGCAGAAGGCCGTTAGACATTTTGTACATGATTAATGCATAGCTTTAATCATTTTTGTAGTCGACCTATGTATTTATTTTTAATGATTGGATAGATGTGCCGTGACAGTGCATGTGTATTTGGGCCACCATTGCTTCTCGGTGAAAATTCGAAAATTTTGCGCAACTAGGTGCTTGGCTCCTTCGAGTTAAACCCCGTAAATAAAGTGGTTGCCCCAATGGGAGGCGTGCGTCGTTGTGACTCCGTATAGAACTCGTCATTACCTAGTAGGTCTTTGCATGGCACGGACCTTAGCTAATGGGTGAGAGTCTATAGTTGTTACCTCTATCCCGGGTGCGATAGAGTCAGTACATAGAAATCATTGTCGGTTGTGGAAATTGAGTGAAAATTAACGTTTCGTTACTATTTTCTTTAACTGCTGAAAGTTATTTGCATTATATGAAATGCGTGGTTTTGATGATGAAAAATTGTTTTGAGGCTTGTGAAGTCGAGTCAAAATGCATGGTTCTTTGCATTATACTACATGATTGCATATTGTTCGTTATTTCATTATAGTCTGTTCTTATTGAGCTTCGGCTCATGTTGTGGAATTTTAAAAACCTTTTTAAGTGACTGCGATCATGAGAGATGATCTAGTGGAGCCTGAGGAGGTGGAAGACTTTTCATAGTTTTTTATTTTGTTATGGGATCATGTACTATTACATGTATTGCATGTTCTTGGAATCATGTTTTGTATGTTAGGGTTGGTATACTGAAAATCATATTTTTAGTATTTAATTTTATTTTTAACAAAATTAATTTTTTATTTTTTGAGAATCTTTATGAGCAATGTATGTGTATTATTTCTTTGATATGCATGGATGTCCAATATTCTGTATAGTATTTAATCTAGTATGTAGAGTACGGCTTGCACATAGAAGATCCTATTTTAGGTTCTTGCAGAATATAAGTTTTATGTTCACAGTTTAGATGAAAATAGACATACCATCGGTACGACTGTGG
>JAULJZ010009613.1:0-16537 GCA_032270985.1 Heliamphora pulchella | reverse complement strand
TCTGTGATCTAGTAGATGTAAATCCTGGTTGATGATGTACGTGTGCGTGTGTGGGTGTATGAGGTAGGCTGCGAAAGTCGGTGTGTGCGCGATTGGGGCTGCGGTAGTTCTTTGGTTAAAGTCTGAGAAGATGCATTAGTAGGGGAAGTGGTCCTTCGGTGAAAATATGAGAAGATTCATGGATTGCATGTACTGCACATTGGGACGAATAGACCAACTTTCTTAAAAACTATATTAACGGCCTGTGGGAGTCGAAATACAAGAATCGTTTTTAGGGCTCCTGTGAGAGAGTCAAAACATAGTTTTTATCCTCCCTTTCCCATTGCTTGTGAAAATTATTTTCTGGCTCTGGTGAGTCGTGATTTAAAACTGTTTCATATTGTTTTAATGGCTTGAAAGAGAGTCGAAAACTGTACCTCGTTTTCCTAGCATGTTTAGCTTATATTGCATATGTTGTTTAGAATCTGCTGAGCTTTGGCTCACGGTGTGGTATTTTTATTTTCTTCAGGTACCGATCACGCAGGTTTATCAGGAGGTGCGGGAGAGGTGGAAGAGCTGTAGTCTTCCTTTTTGTTAGCTTTTTACATGTACGTTATAACATGTTTTTCGAGCATTGGAGCCGTGTAATGTTGCTGTTTGGTGTTTATATACAATGCTGTATGATTTACTTTGAGTGTGTATTCTCGGGCTGGGTGTTGTGTTTGTTTGTTTGTTTCACGTGGCTCAGAGTTTGGGGCCTGACAAAGCTCGTAGGATAAAGACTAAAGAAAGTGTAATGCATGATTTGTAAAGTGTGGATGAGCAGGGGATTATGCAGCAACTTTCAAGTATCATCATTACTTGTTTTCTAACTCATACACACACCATTTGTTGTAAACTTTAAAGAAATTAGTACTAATTCTCTTCAATTCCTTTGACTCTTAAAATTTGTGACACTTCCTCTTACTTATCATTGATCATTCTCTCTTATTAAATCATTAAACCATCTTTTCTTTTCTTCCCATTTGTTACTTTTCCTTTCTTTTCCCTCTATTTCTTTATTTCTTCCTTTCATTTTCATCTTCAATATAACCAGTTATCGAATACCAACGCACGCTTATCTATTATAAAATTATTTACTTTCTTTTCAGTTCGTTAGTTCATTATTCACAATAGCATTTCATTTCATCAATACAATACTGAACCGACATCGGGTGCAGCTTATAGAAATTTCTCCCTATTTTCCCAATAAGCTACACGAAACCATTGGGTAATAGATAGCTCTATAACTTGTCACGACACAATCACATCTATTTTACGGGGGCTAACCAGAGGGAACACGGTACCCATCTTGCGCAAGTTTTTGATTTTTCACCACGGAGCTGTGCACGCCCAACTTAATCACATCAACATCAATCATCCTCGGTTCAATATTTGATTAATCATATCCATGTTTATTCACAACTGGGAGTCCATCTCCCCAATCCAATTTCACAATTATATAACCTCGTTTCACATTCACAAATTGTTTTATTCCGTTTTCAATTCCCATGTCATAACTCCCAATCATCTTTTTGTTATAAATTTAACAAACTCATAGTTCATGGATTCACAAGAAACAAATTTTCATAGTTTCTTCATTCAACTTCAGTCCAATTCTTATATACTCGAAACCATATTATTTTAAATTTTCAATATAGGAGGCAAGAATATTCAAATGTTCCAAAATTTCCCAAGTTCTCTCCAATTAAATTCTCAATGCAGATCATCCAATTTAAACTAACAAATCATAAGACTCTACCAGCAACCCCAAGATTTGGTTGTAACTACATTAGATTAAGAACATAATTAAAATTTTCATCAACATAAATCAATACATTTCACCAATTTTATTAGTCACCTAAGCTAGATATCACTTCATATAATTCTCAACCTTGAATTTCAAATCATGTTTCATTCTTATACAACAAGAATTCTTGTCTATTTGTCCTTACATCATTCTCTTTTTAGTAGAGTTCCAATTATAATTTACTATTGTTTATCCAACCACAAAGATTAAGTTAGCATTCATCAACCTTATATTCAACTTTCATCCAATTTTACTTCATTAGATTATATAACGAATTTATTATTATTCAACCAATTACTATATTTATTCGACTTTTTTGAGTTCGAATTCAAATTCAACAAACTTAAATTAAAAACTCATTAAGGCACCCTTTTCTTTTAGTGAAATCACAAAAAAATTATTTAAACCATCATTCATTAGCTTTATACTCTTTAGGTTCCAACATCATGTAATTATCCTCTATTACATAATCACATTGTCTAAATATTTATTTAATTTGTGTAGTAAGGTTGGATTTTTATTTCAGGTTTGCAAGACCATTTCAGTATTTAGGCCAAATTATCAAATTCACATATAACGATAGGTTCCAAATTTTTAACTACCTATTTAAGGTCCTCATTCCACAATTCCCTAATCATTATATTACACCACTTTCAAATCAACATCATATATCTCTTTTTTAAAAAAATTTTAATTAGATAATCTGTTCATTTCAAATTCACAACTTTTAGAATACCCACAACTTGTAATAATAATAATAATAATAATAATAATAATAATAAAAAATTAATACAAGTAGAAGACCCTTAATTATAACCTAAATATAACCATTCTTCTAACTTAAATCACTGATTATTTCACTCATTTCATTTCCATTTAAACCGATACCATGATTCACCCATTTAACTCATGATTTTGACTATGTTTCAACTCAAGTTCTCAAAGTCTAGAATTCAATAAATTTAAACTACAATTTCAACTCATTATGAAGAATTTATCAAGTATTTAATAAACTAGTAAACTAAACTAAAGCCTTTAGCCTTCTCAAAGTCTAGAAATCTTTGCTGCATTTTCAAAACAGTCTTGGAGGACTTAAAATGAAAAAGTTTTTCAAATTACAAGTATCAGAAGTGATTTTGGTAGGAAATTTAAAAATAAAGATTTTAAAAAGTTTTGTGATGAAAGTGGTATAGACCATAACTTCTCTGTTCCTAGAACTCCTTAACAGAATAGCGTTGTTAAAAGGAAGAATAAGGCCCTTGAAGAAATGGATAGAACCATGTTCTGTGAAAATAACCTACCAAGAAACTTTTGGACCGAGGCTATCTACATAGCTTGTTATATTGTGAACAGAGCCATGATTCGAACTTCTCTTAAGAAAATCCCATGTGAGCTATGGAATGAAAGAAAATCTAACTCAGTTATTTTCGTGCTTTCAGATGCAAATATTTTATTTTGAACAATAACAAAGAACTTTTCGACAAGTTCGATGTAAAATTTGATTAGGGTATTTATTAGGATATTCTATATCTAGTAAAGCCTATAGAGGTTTCAAGAAAAGGACCCTGCTTGTTGAAGAGTCTATAGATGTTGTGTTTAATGATGCTAACCTCGCTTCTTCCAAGGAATTTTGTAAAGATAACATTGTTGACAGAGAAAAGGGTCTTGAAGATATCTTTTTCAAGGACCAAGAAATTCCAAATCAAGAGAAACACGCCAATGTGCAGCAAATTGCAGAACAACATGCTACAAGTTTCTCAAATCAAAGAATTGGTGATCTTTCCAAGGAATGGAGGTATGCCCATAGTCACCCAAAATATTTAATCATTGGTGACCCAGCTCAAGGTATAAAGACTAGATCCTTTTTACATAATATTTGTGGTAATTTAACATCTCTTTTCCAGATTGAGTTAAAACATTTTGAGAAAGCTGAAAATGATAATTTTTAGATCTTAGCTATGCAAGAAGAGCTAAACTAATTTGAAAGAAATAAAATTTAGACTTTAGTCCCTAGACCTAAGGATCACTCTATTATTGGTACAAAATAGGTTTTTAAAAACGAAATGAATGAGACTGGAGTAGTTTTTAGGAACACAACTCGATTGGTAGCTCGAGATTATAATCAAGAAAAGGGCATCAATTTTGATGAAACTTTTGTAGTTGTGGCTAGGCTTGAAGCCATTAGGATGTTGCTTATTTTTGCATGCTTTATAAACTTTAAATTTTATCAAATGGATGTTAAAAGTGCCTTTCAAAATGGTTTTATTTCTAAGATAGCCTTTGTAAAACAACTTCCTGGGTTTGAAAACCCAGACTTCCTAAATCATATTTTCAAACTCACTGAAGCTTTTTGTGGTTTGAAACAAGCACCAAGAGTTTGGTATGAAAGGCTAAGCAAATTCTTAATTGAAAACGAATTTTAAAGGGGCAAAATTGATACAATTCTTTTTATCAAGTCTAAGTTAAAAGATATGTTAGTTGTGCAAATCTATATAGATGACATTATCTTTGGCTCAATTAATAAGGCCTTCTGCAAGGATTTTGCTAAGTATATGTAGGGTGAATTTGAAATGAACATGATGTGTGAGCTCAATTATTTTCTTAGACTTTAAATTAAATAAACTCAAGAAGGAATTTTCATCAATCAGTCCAAGTATACTAGGGACTTGTTGAAGAGGTTTGACATACTTAATGCAAAACCTATGGGAACCCCCATGTGCTCTTCAAGAAAGCTGGACAAAGAAGAAAATGGTAACGCAGTAGAAGAAAAGAGATATCGAGGTAAGATTAGTTCTCTACTTTACTTAACTGTTAGTAGACCAGATATTATGTTCAGTGTATGCATGTGTGCTAGATTTCAAGTTATTCATAAAAAATCTCATGTAACTACTATTAAGCATCTTTAGATATCCTAAAGGGAAAACCTTTAGGATTTGCAGACAAAACCTAGGATTTCTATCCTAAAGGGAAAACCTTTGAATTATTTGGCTATTTTGATGCAGACTTTGTCGGATGCAAGATTAATAGAAAGAGTACTAGTGAAACATGCCAATTTCTAAAACACCAATCTATATTCTGGTTTAGTAAGAAGCAAAACTCAGTAGTCTTATCTACAGCTGAGGCTGAGTATATTGCAGTTGGTAGCTGTCGTACATAAGTTCTTTGGATAAAACAACTACTTGAAGACTATGGTATATGCTTAGATCACATTCCCATTAAGTGTGACAACACTAGTGCCATAAATATATCTAAAAAGCCAATTCAACACTCTAGAACAAAGCACATAAAAATTAGATTATTTCATACGAGATCATGTTCAAAAAGGAAATATTGAACTTGAATTTGTAAGCACAAATCACCAACTTGCTGATATATTAACCAAACTTTTAAATGAAGAGCGATTCTATTATATTAGAAGAGAACTAGGTATGTTATGTGCTTCAAATTGATGCTTATATATGTTATACTAACCATGACTTTTTGATTCTTTTCATATTGTGCTTTCTTGTCTAAAAGGTGTTGACATAATCTTAAAAAGTGTTAACTCATATGTGAAAAGTGTCAACACAAATGCTATATAGTATCAACACAATTTGAGAAAAGTGTCGACCCCCAACTACATAGTGTCAACATAATATGTTATCTTGCTTTCTGTGCGAAAGGTGTGAACTCACTTTTGAAAAGTGTCGACACATCGAGCCGAAAGTGTCGGCCCCATGCTAAAGCAATGTCGACATACAAATCACTTTTAAACACCCCTTGAGACGCTTGAAAAGTGTCGATACCTACAAGGAAAGTATCGACACATTTCGTAGAATATAAATATGCAGCTTCCCCCCTTTTTTATTTCGCGCTCATAACCGTTCATCTCTCAAAAAGACTCTTCGTCTCCCTCTCTCTCATTCTCCCTACCCTCTTCGACACAAACCATAGGGTTGACAATCGTTCATACCTCCTAGAAAAATGGGCAAGGAAAGCAAGCGAACGAATGCCAGAGAATCGTCCAACCCTCGCTCTAGTAAATGCAAAAAGATGGCAACGACGCTGACGCAAGAGATTGGCATTGACACGATTCTCAAGTTCCAGTCAACATAGATGAAAAATTAGTACTTTCAGTCATTTTCCAATTGAAAGGTACTTCCTGGTCGTTCTATCAATTTCAATTTCTTTGATTTGATTGGCAGTAAATTCTCAGAGTGGTTCGATATTCTGGGGCGAACGAATCTGTCATGAATTTAGGACTACCACTATCACTCTCTAGTTAAACTCTTTATCCCTCACATGAAACCAACTGGCCCCCTAAAGGACAAGAAAATCACCATCTAGGTGAATAATGTCGAGATTGTCTTGAACTATAAGACTTTGAACACCATTCTAGGAGTCCCGATTGGGGAACGTACGGTTCCCTGTCTTTAGAGAAAGGGGACCCTGGATTTCTTCTCGTTTCACGATGCCGTGAAAGAAACCTTTGCTTGTGACCCTGTTGATCCCTCAAAACCATTAGAAGCCAACCTCCTGACACCTGAGATGTGATTATTGCATCATTTTGTGAATTATATTTTCCTCCCCCAGTCCGAAAAGTATGGAGATGTGACCTTTATTCATGTGTTCATCATGTGGCGCATTTTGGAAGGCCAAAAATTTGATCTTGGCTTCCTTTTCATATATGACATGCTCCACTCTTACTCTAAGTCAAATACAACCCTCCCACATGGAATGTATGTCACCAAGGTGTTTAGACACTTTGGAATCAACCTCACCATAGAGAAAGGTATCCCTTTCTTGAACCATGCCCTGTAAGATAAAACCACACTCAAGCACATGCACATCATCCAAGTGGATGGTGTATGGACCAAAAAGCAAGGTTTTACCTCCCTCTCCTCTATAACTCCCTCAACAAGTCAAAACCCTCTTCCACCTTCTCTCAGGTCTCTTGTTTTTCCTATTCCCTTTGGTCCCCCTTCCCCCTCATCTCACTCTATGCCTCATCCTCCTCCTAGGTTCAACCCCTCATCATTCGCACCCTCCTCCTCTACTCCACCTCCCTCTCCTCATATTGCCTCATCATCATCTCAATATGTTGCTCCCTCATCTCAGTAAGTTGTTGATCTCACTTCCCTTATTTAAGACATCCATTCCTCTCTTTTCACCTCTCTAGCGTCCCTTCACAAGATGGTTGATGCTGAGATCTTTGACCTAAGTGCTCGAGTAGATGTTATTGCTGAGGGTTTGGTCAAACTCAGTAGTAAATCTAAAGGTCTTGAAAAGAAAGTGAGACAAGCCTGTGAGGCAGGCCACATCCTTAGTCAGAACATGTCCTTCAATATGGATAAAATTGTCTTAGCCAACATGAAGATCCTCCTATACGTGAGGAAGGAATATGATGAAGGAGTGGTGATTGCAGTTCAAAAGAACAGCAGGAAGGTCGAAGAGCACCTTGCCTGGCTGAGAGAAGTATGGGCAAAGTAGTTCAAGCCCAAGAAAACAAAGGCAAAGAAGGAATAAGGCTAAGAAGGGAAGCTGACTTGGCCCCCCAGGCCACCTTTGCAGCACTAGAGGCGAAAGAGAAAGCATTTGAGAAGTCCGTGGCTACAAAGGAGAAAGTCAAAGAATGGACGAAGGCTCAAGAGGACAAGAAAATGAAGAAGAAATAGTTTGATGATCTCTGAAGCCCCCTCATTTGAAGATGACAAAATGGGAGAAAAGAATAGAAAACAGTGTAGAAGACTGAAGTTGAAGTTTTTTGTTCGAAGTTGTAATAGATTAGTTTTTTGAAAAACATTGTGACTGTGAATGTTGTGAATGTTTGTGGTTGTGATGGTTCTAAAAAAAAACAAACATATGGCTGACGAATGTTTTGTGAAAAACATAACTGTTATGTGTATGGATTAAACTTTTATGGCTATGAATGGTTAATTTCAGTTTTTCCTCATAACTGGTGTATGATGATTGCTCCAATGATTATTGAGTATCATATGTTGTTGAATGTCATATTGATTCAATGAATATCTTGTTTAAAGCATAATGATAAGGGGAATACCATTGTCAAAAATCCTTTCAAATATTTTCTAAAAAATGTTGTCATCATCAAAAAAGGGGAGACTATTAGCCCAAGGGTAGTTTAAATTGATTTTGATGATTTTATTACTTCGCATTTTCTAATTAATTAATTTAAAAAGATATTATATTTAATGTTTTCCAAAAAGGTAGTGTTGATACTATATGCAAATGAGTCGACACCTTTAGCCATTTGTGCTGACACAATGTCCTAAATGGGTTGACACTTAGTGTTCTTGAACAGAACATTTTGTCTTGACACCAATTGACTTTTGGGTCGACACTTACAGGCAAAGTACACTTGACAAACTCAAGTGTGTCAACACCTTTATGGTTTAGAGTCGACATTTTTAACAGTTTTGCTTAAGACGTTTTAGAAAAACATGTTTTGTCGACACCAATAACCAATTGTGTCGAAACCTCCATTATTAAACCTGGATCCAAGTTGAGTCGACACTACTTACAACCTGGGTTGATAGCAAGTCAAGGCTGGAAGAGGACGATTGAGTCGACACCAATGCATGCATGAGTCAACACTCTAACACCTTGACAAAAATTGACTTGTGTCGACACCAATGCTCACATGAGTCGACACCAAGTGATCCTTCGAACTCCGGGTTCTAGTGTCGACACAAGAGACAAAATGAGTTGACACCTAAACACCATGAAGGAAACTCGAAGTGTGTCGACACCAATAAAAAAATGAGTCGACACCAAAACTTCAAGTCATTCCCTGGACACTAACCCATATGTGTCGATACCAACGAGCAAATGAGTAGACACAAAGGCACCTGTTGGAAACAAGGAGGTTAGGTCGACACCAAAGAAGACAAGGGTCGACACTAAAATTTTAATAGCTAAAGTCGGATTGATTGGGTCAACACCAAAGTGATCAGTGTCGACACTAATTTTTCAGTAGCCAAAGCTTGACTAGCTGAGTCGACACCAAAGCAAGAAGTGTAGACACCAAAATTCATGTAGCCAAAGTTGCTTGGCTGAGTCGACACCAAAGACGATCAGTGTTGACACCAAATTCCTAGCAGCTAAAGTATCTCATCTATGTCGATACCAACGGAGACATAAGTCGACCCTTGAGCAGATAATGAAGCCTTGAGTCGATACCAACTCTGATGTGAGTCGACACGAAGGTCCCAGCTAGAAAATTGAACTAATGAAAGGGTCGACATCAAATGTACCATGAGTTGACACCTCAGTATGGTAAAGAAAATCTAAAAGTTTGGTCGACACCAACGAAGCAGTGAGTCGACAGTTTTGTTCAAGAACCAAGGCTGAGACCAACTTGCGTCGATACCAAGGAGTTTTGTGTCGACACTTGTGACGAGTTTCAAAAAGGGCATTGGTTTACACGATAACTTTCTCAGAGTATTAATTGCCTCCACCAACCACCAACGATCAATTACTTCAGTGGGCTATATAAGGAGTAAATTTTAGAGTTTCAAACTTTTGAATTACAATTCTATTAAATGCATTGAAAGCCAACATTCTTGTCTTAGAGCATTAACAACTTATTTACTCCTTCAGTCTAAATTCTCTCACTCTTTTGCTCATTTATTATCAAATTATTGTAAGGAGTGATTGTGAATGAATCTCTAATTCAATATCATTTATTGTAAAGGGTGAGTCACCCTTATAATTCTTTAAGAGAGTGAGCTAACTTATTCAGAAAAAGCTGACAAGAGTTTAGAAAAACATGGAGTGTTTATAGAAACTTTTTCAAGTTGTAAAGGTTTTTGAATGCGCCTGTGAAGTATTCGATTATAGTGCCAATTCTCAAGAAAAGTCTTGAGAAGTGGATGTAGTCTTGGAAGAAACTGAACCACTATAAATCTTGGTGTTTGGTTCAAATTTTCTCTCTTTTACCTCTTTAATTTCACTGTTGCCTTTTTACTGCTATATTTGATTTGTGAAATTAAAAAGTTTTGCAAAAGGTTTTTAAATTTGTTATTATTGTTTTAAAATCCAATTCACCCTTCTTTTGGGTTGCCTAGGACTAATAAATCAGCAGATAGATTTAGCTACTGATTATAGAAAGATGAGTTTCCTAGATGCATACAAGGGTTAACACCAAATGGCCCTCAACCCAGCTGACCAGGAGTATACTATGGAGACATACATTGATGACATGGTGGTTAAGACCAAGCAGGAGGACGGCCACCTGGCTAACCTAAAGGCAACCTTTGTGGTGTTAAAAGCTTATATGCTGAGGCAGCATGCGTCAAAGTGTGCCTTCGGCATGGAGTTAAGCAAATTCCTAGGCCATCTGGTGAGCAGAAGAGGCATTGAGGCAGATCCCAATTAAATCACAATAGTGCAGAACTTGCAACTGCTCAGGATTATTAAGGAAGCCCAAAAGTCGACTGGAATGGCAGTTGCACTCAACTGCTTCTTTAGCAGATCTTTAAATAAGTGCATTACATTTTTTCAGTTTCCTAATAAGGCAAAGAATTTTGTTTGGAGGAGGAATGTAGCCAAGCGCTCCAAGAGTTAAAGGGGTACTTGGTCACAGCTCCCCTCTTGTCTAAAGTAATCCCAAACAAGGATCTATATATGTATTTGGCCATCTCCGAGCAACATAGTTTTAGTGTGGTTAGACAGGTCCAAGCAGAGGCTAATTCATTATGTCAGTCATACCTTTCTAGATGCAAAAACTAGATACCTTCCCTTGGAAAAACTCGCTCTTGCTATGGTGATGGCATCTAAAAAGCTCATCTATTACTTTCAAGCTCACAACATTGTGATCTTGATAGCTCACCTGTTGAAGGCAATGCTGTACATGGAAAATTTTTATGGGAGAGTTGCACGATGGGTGGTGGAGCTCGAAGAATATGATGAACAATTTCAACCTAAGATAGCGATCAAGGGGCAGGTTCTTGTCAATTTCTTGGTAGAGTTGTTAAGAACGGGTATGGTAACCAGCTTAGAGCTCGACTTCCTCGAGCCTGAGCTAAAGGGGGAGAAGACTGGCACTATCGAGGAAGCACAATGAAGACTATACATTGACAAGTCTTGAAATTTGAAAGGCACTAGAACATGGATCCTCCTCGTTTCACCAAAGGGGGTCATTATTGAACATTCTATCAGGTTGGGTTTCCCTGCATCAAAGAACGAAGCAGAATATGAGGCACTATTGGCAGGGTTCAAAAGCATTAAGATGTTATTCCCAAAGCCACTACGGATCTTATGTGACTCCCATCTAGTAGGGAATCAATTCACAGGCTAGTACAATGCTCGATATGACAGGATGGCAGCTCACATTACTCTAGCTCTCGAGCTAATCAAAGTCTTCGAAGTTGTGTAGATCGAGCAAATCAATAAGGAAGGAAATTCCCATGTGGATGTTTTGGTCACGCTAGCATATGCATCCGAGCTAGGATTAAAGAGAATAACAAATGTGCAGGAACACGACATGCCAATCATCAAGGTAGAGCTGGAGTAGATACATGCTATCTAAGAATAAGATGATCCGAGTTAGATGGACACCATCGTCAAGTTCTTGGAAGATGATCAACTCCCTATGGATAAAAAGGAAGCACACAATATGAGACATAAAAAGGCATGATACTAGATGTTCCCAAGTGGATAGTTATACAAAAAGTCCTTCTTTAGACCCTAACGACTGTGCATACACCCGAGCAAGATCCAGGACTTTTTGTATGAGCTAAACGAGGAGATATGCGGAAGTCACACTACTAGAGGGCCGTCAATGGCCCACCAAGCCATTAGTCAGGACAATTTGTGGCCTTACATGCACAAAGATGCTCAATTTTACGCCCAAAAGTGTGAAAAGCGTCAGAAGTACGTGCCCCTACACAAAAAACCAACAGAAGACCTCTGCCCCTGTTAGAGTTGTATACTAAAAATCATAGTTTTGATTTTAGTATTAAATTTTATTTTTTAATAAAATTAGTTTTTTTATTTTATGAAAATTTTAATGTGCAAGATATGTATTTTATTATTTATTTAATATTGTGCATGAGTGTCTTTTATTTTATATAGTAGTTAATTTAGTGTGTAGAGTTTAGCTTACACACAGAAGATCAGATTATCGGTTCTTGTAGAATATAAGTTTTTAGTTCACAATTTATATAGAATTAGATATACCATCGGTACAATTATAGAATAACATTTTAGTAGATCTGGCTTGATTACAGGTGTAGACATCTCAATTTGACCCCGCCAATCTTAGGTTGATCCAGGTGAATCTAATGATGAAAATAGAGAGAATGGCGCTTCTAAACAATCCTCGAAGAATGATCCAAGTTTAGTATCCAAACCAAGTAAGCCAAATCTTTAAACCAGTGAACCCATAATGTCCAAATCTCTAGCCGCCAACTTGAACCATGAGTCACTACCTTGTATTGTGGCGACCGCCAACTCCAACTTGACGACCGCTAACTCCAACCCGGCTATTGCCAGCTTACATAGTGGCGACCGCCACAAGAAGCTTGTGGAAACTTCTTGAAGTAGCGATTGCCAACTCATGATGTGGCAATCACCACCTTGAAAAACCCTGACGTGTCCCAAAATGTGCCAGCATTTTATTGATTGAAGAATTTTATAAATACCGTACCCTGAGTACATTTTTCAGGACAAAATTTTTATAGAGAGAGACTCTGCCGGGGCATTGAGCGAGTACGAGCTCCGATGTCGAAACCCTACCGAAGTGCCGAGAATTTGATCATCACATATCGAAATCCTGCTGAATTCTCGGCTCGCCCATTCATTGGATTGGATCATTGATCGAGGATTGGATCGTTAAAGCACATCTCCTTGACTTGAGGCTTCACCTGGGTAATAGCGATCCAGGTATTCTGTTTGGATCTCTGATTTTTTTATTTTTATTTTCTCTCTCTTGGAGTGACCGGGTTAGTTTCATATTTTTTTATTCATATTTTCTTTTATTCCACATGCTTTACTAGTACCACTCATATAGTTGATTCAGTTTTTCTATTTTGTTTGATTTAATTGGGAGTGTTTAATTCATTGTGATATAAATGTAATTAATTAATTAAGCTTACCTTGTTTACATATGCACATTGTTACTTTTCATAGATCCATTAATAAGTGTTAACATAATTGGCAATGCAACTAACGGTGTCATTATTGTTCTAATTCAAGCACATACATACATATGGTTGTAATTAATTAATATTACACCCATATTTTGTATCTCTTAATTAACGGCTATTATATTGCTATATAATCGCCGTTATTTATATTTGCATTTTTTCTTTTAATATTAAGTTAGTCTTCTTTAATAATATTTTGTTTTCATTTCTTTTTTTTTCTCATCAAATCTTTTAATAATTAGTTTAAACTTGTTAACTTTGTTTAATTTTCTTAGTTTAGGCTTATTAGTTTAATTTGCAAATAATGTTTTGAAATAGTGTTAATTTTAATTTCTTAGTTTTTAGCATTTTTCCTTTTCTTTTAAAACCTTTTATCTTTTATTTAACTTTCTTTTGTAAATCATCCTTTTGTTTTCTTTTTTTTTCTTTTGACTAAAATCTTTAAGCTTCCTTTTATCACAAAATCCTTGTTATTAATTTAATTGTTAGTAAGCTTTTTAATATAGAAATTTTATGCACATTTTATTTTAGTTTAGTATTTCTCTTTATTAGAGATTAATCATATTAATATTAATCTAGATTATTTTGGTAACATGCATGTTTTAGTTATTTTATTTAAAATCATGTTTTAGAATAACTTAGGTCATTTTAAGTTGTTTATTGCATGCGGGTTTGCTTCATGTACCATTTAGTTAGAAATTACATGCTGTAGGATTTAAGATTTTCTTTTCTTATTTGTTTTGTTTTGGTGTTCTATATTGTCACGTCCCAAAATCCGGAGTCACATGAAAATCCACCAAACATCCATTTCATATGAAACTACAGATTTTCATACATTAAAATCTGCATATTGAAACCAATAGAATACCCAACAGAGTGTATCTCTCATAAAGAAAATACATGCAGTTCAACATGCATACAATATATCGCCTTATGGCGTACAAAACCTGCCTTTAGGAACAGGCATACCAAAAAGAAGAAAAACTATAAAAGTCTTTCACCACCGCGGGCACCACCAAGCTATACCTCATCCACATCATCACCTGAAAATAATTTTACAGAAAATTTTCACCCGTGAGCCGAAGCCCAATAGAAACAGATAATAAGCTGTAAAGCAGAAATAGGTAATCATATGGTGGGAGCGAACTCAACCACAAAACCAAAACAGGTCTTCCATCCAAAACCCTCAAGTTTTCCCATCAGACCACACAAGTCTCCCAAAACAATTTCATTAACATAAAATCCCTTGTTTTCATCCTTAAAATCATGTGATGCAAATGTTGCAAATAACCAGCCACAGTTAAGGAAAACAGTAATCAAAACATCGTTCCATCGCAGAATGTACCATCGCAAAAAAGAAGAATAAGATCCTATATATCGACTCCATCACAAGGGGATAGAGGTCACAACTATAGACTCTTGTCCAGTATCTAACCCCAAGATATCGTGGGATCGCCTAGATACACACAGGTTCTATACGAAGCACCATAAACGTACCACTTAGTTTACGGCTATGACCCGAGAGAACTAAGCACCCATCTGTCTTAGTTTACGGGGATTAACCTGAAGGACCTGAGTACCTACGCTGCACACGTTTTTGGACTTACACCGAGTGCAACTCGTGCCACATACACGTCATCCGGGTACATCTAGATAATCTTCTTAAAAGATTTCTCAAATCGGTACATTATACATTTACATATATCCATCCCTCACCAGGAGATCAAAACAAAATATTTCCAAAATATTTTTCCCAAAAGCAGTTATACAATGCATGTATAAGCATGAGATCCAATCCATGAAGCCATGGAGATCAAACCAAATGATGTAAAAACATATTTCATGTAAATGTTTTGGAAACCGAGCCTCAACCCCTAGGGTTAGCTCCAAACGTCTAACAAACACGTTTCTCCCAAAAGTTTTTGTGAAAACTCCTTTGCAAACCAACCTTAGCCCAAACAAACCACCCGAACCATCAAAACCAACACCAAACACTCACACGAGGGTTCAGTTGATTGGCCCAAGCTCCTAGTCAACTGAAAAGCCCACTGGAAAAGAAGAACCCAACTAGAAGGAATTTCAGTCGACTAACCCTCTAGGTCCAGTCGACTAAACTCACCAAAGCATGATCCAGTCTACTGGACTCAAGGCCCCAGTCGACTGAACCAACCCAGAAATCGTTTTTAGCTACGGTTTGGACCTCCAGTCCTCAAACCAAGCTTCAAAAACAACAATTTTGATACCTAAAGGCATGCCCGAGCCTAAGGTTATCACAAACCATCATCAGAAACATCCAACACCTGATTTCATCCAACCGAAACGCCGAAAAAGAGTTTTAAAACCTAAAACCCCAACTTTGAAACAACGATGATTTCCCTGCGTTTAACATGGTGAAAACACATAAGATTACATATACAACCCTTATACAGCAGTAGAATCTGAGATCCTACCTCATTGGGTCAAAAACCTAATGCCTCGTTCCACGTGCAAATTCGAGCTTCATCAGAATCAAAATTCGTCCGGATGGATGTGTAGACCACGATGCCAATAGTAAGGATCCGCTGATGAATCGTTGAAAACCGAGCCCCGGGCCCCCAAGAAGTTAGAGAGAAGGTAGAGGAAAACGGAGAAAACATAGGAGTTAAATTTTAAAAATATCTTTTGAAAATATATAACTCCAGATATTTATAAGCCTCCAAAATATCTTTTTTTTTTGAATTTTTGAAATTCGCACCGTAACTCCCCGCAGCCCCCGGGACCAACCCCGTATACTCCGATTAACCAAAACATGCATCATAACTTATATAAGTATATTATGGCAAAAACGCCAACCCGTGTACGAAACACCAAATATGCATAAATATGAAAATGAAATTGTACAGGGTCTCACAACTCTTCCCCCTTAAGGAATTTCGCCCTCGAAATTCACTACCAGGTCACGAGGTGAACAACTCCGGGTATCGGTCATGAACCCCAAACTTAAGCTCCCAAGTCACTTCTTCAACCCCGTGATGAAGCCACTGAACTTTGACATAGGCAATCGTTCTCCCCCGCAACACCAGTTCCTTCGTATCCAGAATCTTCACGAGACGATCCTCATACATCACATCCTCATCAACTCGTAACTCAGTCCAATCCAACACATGAGACGGATCCGGTTCATACCTCCGAAGTATAGACACGTGAAAGACGTTATGCATATATGCTAACTGAGGCGGCATAGCCAGACGATATGCTACCACCCCAATCCTTTCCAGGATCTCAAACGGTCAGATAAAACGTGGTGATACCTTCCCGCTACGAACAAATCTCATCAACCCTATGCGTGGTGAGACCTTCAGAAACACATGGTCTCCGACGATAAACTCTAACGGTCTCCTCCTCCGATCAGCATAACTCTTCTGACGGCTCTGTGCTGTCACCAGATGCTGACGAATCACTGTAATCACCCCCGTCATTTCCCGCACCAAGTCGGATCTCAAAATAGCGGTCTCTCCCACCTCTGTCCAACACACAGGCGATCTACACGGCCTACCATACAGAGCCTCATACGGTGCCATCC
>JAULJZ010009612.1:0-39530 GCA_032270985.1 Heliamphora pulchella | reverse complement strand
CATATATTGTACAGTTTCAATATACTAAAAATATACAGTTATTTTCTTTTTTTCAATTTCTTCATACACGACATTGCTAAATATATAAATAAAATTATTTTTGTTATAATTGTATTTTTTTATTTTTAAGTTATTAAAACAAAGCCTTAATTTTCAAATTAATTTTAATTTTTCCACCACATCCTTCACAATGTCGGCGGCCGCCACAAAAAATATCTAACCCAATTGAAAACCTCACTTAAAAAAATCTCGATTAGACCAATTACTACAATAATGGTTAAAAATCTCACTTAAAAAATTAAAAAATTCTATTAAAGCCTAATTGAAAAAATAAAAAATTATTTTAATCTCAATTAAACCAATTAACTAAGATAATACATATTTTTTTTTTATCAATCTGGATTATTTAAAAAATTGTGATTGTTCTAAACACTTCGTATCTCGATTTTTAGAAACTCAGGATTGGTTAATTTTTAATTAGCTCGAGCAGACTTCATTAGATGAAAACCCTAGCTCCCTAATTACAATGAGATTTGTATCACAATTCTCTGTTTATTCTAACTATGAAAGATAAGCTAATAAATTTAAAATACAGTGAAATTCTACTCTTGGGAGAATTTGCCTTAATACTCCCATTTCAAATAAACTCATTCCACCTGATTGAACGAAAAAATTCACATAAATGTTTTAATTAGTTGTAAGATTGATATATTTATTAATTTTAACTAAACATATAACCTTGATCCATTGATAGAATAGAATGGTGAAGAATTTATGTAGCCGACCCAAATAATTAGAATATAAGGTTTTGTTTTGTACTGTCTGGTAATTGGTGTGGGCTTCCTGATTGATTAAAGTTATGATATGATATATAAGACATATCTTGCTTAAAACTGTCATTAAAATGACTTCAAAATTAAATTGCAATGTAACTTGGTTTTTATCAGGTTTATTGGCTGCATGGCCTCAATTGATTATATTGTGTTAGTTTTAGTTATGATTTTTATAACTAAAAAATCATGAGGTGGAGGAGATGAATAGGAGTGAGGAGAAGAGTGGACAGAGGGCTAGATGATTAGGAGTGGGTGGGGCGGTGGTGAACATGAGGTGGCAATGAGAGAAGAGGAAGTGAGATAGGAGAGAGAGAGATGGAGGAGGTGAGAGGGGTGGAGGTGGCAATTGACAGTGGTTACCGAAGTGGACGGTGGTGGTGGTGGTGGTGGTGGTGGGTGGATAGGGTTAGGAATTGTGAGGTCAAGAATGAAAATATTTTAAGTCTTAAGATGGGTATAGAAAATAAAAATAAAAAAATTATATTTTGAAGGTGTGTATTTAGTAAGCGTATGTACTCAGTAGTTTTTTGTTGTGTATTTAAATTTACCCAAGAAAATAATATTGTGTTAAAGTAATGGAGAAAAAATCTTAAAAAACAGTTTTTTTAACCTCACAGAATTGATCAATTTTTGCCACATCTGAGTCAACTTGCTTTTTTTAAGTTTAATTTTTATTTGGAGTTAATTTTTAAGTTATAGTATTTAATATGTTTAAAAAGTCAACTAACAACTTTTTAATAAATATAAGTGCACAAATAAATTATAGAATCTTTCACAATCTTCTCAAAAAATTATGAGATATTGGATCCCTATTAGAAGCTATATATGTGTTCTTTTCTTGAAAGTCATACCCATCCTAGAGAGCACATACGAAGGAAGAGAATCCTTAAGGAAGGCTGGCTAAGGATGTCACATCCTTCTAACTGTATAGATCAATTGATCCAATCCACTTTCGTTCTTATTTAGCCTCTCCTATTACTTAGATGGCACTTTTCAGTTAGGCTTTGATGGGCTATGTGAGTTGAACTTAGTTTTTTTTTTTTCAAAAAGAAAACTTATTCCATTCAATATATATATATATATAACTTTTCATTAAATGAAATAATAATAATAATACTCACAATTAAAATTTTAATTTAATTTTAAAAAATAAAAAACATGTTATTATGTAAAAAGTAAGAACTCATAAAAATAATCACTTTAAATAAATTATTTTAAACAACTTAATCTGTGTTATTTTTCTCTCTTTCATCTAACAAACTAAAATTTTTAAAGTGAAATATTTTGAATATCTCAAACAAGGACAAGAACACTCCATACTCTATATTCGTGTATCGCTTAATTCCCATGAATTAAAACCCGTACAAAACGGTCCCCTAACTATTTGTTTGTATCACTCTGCTTCATCCGTTAAGGGGTGTTCATG
This sequence comes from Heliamphora pulchella, assembly GCA_032270985.1. Taxonomy (NCBI): domain Eukaryota; kingdom Viridiplantae; phylum Streptophyta; class Magnoliopsida; order Ericales; family Sarraceniaceae; genus Heliamphora; species Heliamphora pulchella. The sequence goes on along the minus strand of JAULJZ010009612.1, from coordinate 37,271 downwards.
TAATTTTAATTAATAATTTGGGGGCAAAGTGATACAAACAAATAGTTAGCATGCCACTTTGTACTGATTTTTAATTTAGGAGGGGTTAAGTGATACACGGGTATAATGTATAAGGTGTTCCTATAATTTTTTCTAAAATAAACAATGGAGAGTAAGAAAAGTTCTTACCCGACCCGATTTAGTCCTGGTAGGGTAGTTCTTCTGCCTTTTATCAGGTTGATATAAAAAAAAAAAAACTAAGAAAGGGTTGGGATCATATGTTAAAAATAAATAAACGATGAGTTCTTCTGCCTTTTATCATGTTGATCTAATATCTGTAATTATATAATTAAATTGTATTTACTTATAAATAAATAAACAATAAATATAATTATAAGAAAAAATAGTTAAAAATTATTTTCTGAGCAAATAGCTATTGATATTGAATTAACATTATATTTTTTATATGGACAACAAACTCGATGAGTTTTACATAATAAACAAATCTAATCAAAAAATATAACTGAAAGCTCTGCCTGTTAAGAATACAACAGCGTACTTTACCTTAAAGCACCTCAACCCTTGATCTGAGTGCAAACTACATTGTTAATAATTACAAGCATAAAATAAAAAAAATATTATAATTCTCTCTCTCATTCAAATTATCAAAATAACTCCTTAATCTTCATGTTATACTTAATTTCTCTACCACTACTTTTTCACCGCCGATCACTATATACCAAAAATATCATGCTCACCCCACTCCTTTCAGACACAACTACCCCAATGTCTCGCTACCATCCCTCTTCAAAACCCTAGCCACGCCATGCCCCTTTACTATCTGCGTTGCACCTCCTTGTCAACTCTCTCTCTCTTTCTCTCTCCCTCTCCTGTCACGCCCTCAAATTCAGAAAATTTCACTAACTAAAATACTATCATACCTTCAAATAGTCTTTCCATCACACAAAATATTGACCTTAAGAGCATACATCTCATAGGAGATTAATTGCAACCCAAAAGTAAAACGATATCATAATCAAAACAATATACATAACATGGACCCAACTTCTAAAAGATAATCAACACCTCGTCCCTTGCCATTAAACCATCAAGTTGCCGCCAGTACCTGAAACGGGTGTTAAACAAACACCGTGAGCCGAGACTCCATAGGATACGACGCAAGAATAAAACTATGATATACAAAAAGAAAAGTTTTAAACCATGAATACAAGATATAGGAAAATTTTCCAACCAAACTATTAAAGCTCCAAAAAATACACTTTCTTGTGATTTGTACACAATCCAAATAAATGTTCACCTTTTTTTTCGTTCCTCAACAAGTTCTACAACTTACACCTTCACAATTCTCACTTCCCGATTTTATCAAACCCTATGATACCACTCAAACCAATATCCCATACGATACGATTAAAATGACATATAGGCTAATCATTCGATAAGTACACGCTCACATGTACTAATTCAAAACACATTACTCACCATGAGGTAACGTATATATATAATCCATAGGTTTATAGACACGTTTCCCATGCTCGTCAAATTATTCAACAACTAGTGAATCCTAATCAAGCCTATTCATTAATAATTTAATTTGACATTATCTTCATAATAACTCATACATCTTTCTCTTGATTTACCAACATAACCATTAATAAATAAAAACACATAGGTACAACACCTGTTATCACACATATTGCCACCTTCTCGGGAACACCATCCAAAGGAACATGGCACCTATACCACGTTTTCGGGGATTAAGCTGAGGGAAATGGGCACTCATCTTGCGCAAGTTTCTGATCTTTCACCGTAGAGTAATGTAAACCCAAATTAATTCTATAACCATCTCAATATATAATTACAACATATTATCAATAATATGGGTCCCTCAACCATTACTATGATTTTTACCTAAACACCTCATGTATACGTTACATGATCAATAATTCGATTATCATAATAATGAACTATAACATTGGTCTCTCGACCCTCACTTTGATTTTTACCTTAAATATCTTGTGTGTTCACTACACGCCAATTCGTCCAAATCACAACAAACAATAAATTTTTTTTAAATGTCATGCTTAACATAATTTTGTACAGAGAATTTCAATTAGATCATAAGTTTTCCAATTATTTAAAAGGATAATATTTTTCAAGAATTCAATCTAATACCCACACTCAAGTTGAATTCAAATTAAATGTGGAGCTCTAATTTAGTTCCAAACATGGGTTTAATCCCTCATATCGACAACAAATGAGATTTCAAGCAAAACTCCTCATCACCTAGATTCCCACCAAACCAATGTTCATACCCAAACAAGACTTCAAACGAGCCACAAACCTTAACTCATTCTTTATAAATAAAAACTGAAATTACTTCAGACTATCACCATCTCACACTGTCATGCCTCAAAAATTGAGACACGATGTCCTAATTGACGAAAGGTAGAGAAAGATTCAGAAGGAAAGAATGATCACCGACGATTAAAGTCAAACGACGTCATCCCGGTTGCATCCCGGGGTGGTCTAAAGGCCTAGCACCATGAGGTCCATGAGTATTAATTCATATACATAGCCGAAAGGGTGAGGAATCTAACGAAAAAGGGTCAACGTTAATAAAAATAAAGTTTTCCATGAAGTGCGATCAAAATATGGGAACAAGGGTTAAAGAACACAGACATACTCTCACTATTTTGGTCATAACTCTTTCTAAAAATATAATTATGATATGAGGTTAGAACCATTGGAAAGAAGACTTATAGAGCTTCAATTTAAGCACAAGAATGACCTAATTCAGAGTTTGAATAATAAAAATACACTAATTTAAATAAAACATTTTTAATCAGCAAAAAAGACCGCTCGATAGACAGCTTGAGCGGTCCGTTGAGTGGTCTGCCCTGCAATAAGAAGCTGAGACCAACCTAGGACCGCTCGAGCGATCCTTCGAGATGTCCTGCGCCAAAATTGATTTTTTTGCTAAATTTTGAAGCCAACACCCATCCAAACCCATTTTCACGCAAAGAGAATGTACTAGAATCTTAAAAAAAACATAGGATTTGATTAGAAAGAAATCCAAAACCTTCAAGTACCAGAATTTTCTAAAATCAATTACCCATCACACTCCCAATTTATACACCCAAACCCATAATTCATTGAACTCATCCCCAATGACGTCATGATCTTCAATTCTCACAAGAACTCAACGCATAACAACATGTACCATTCTAATTAACTCAATTAAACCTTCAATTTGTCATTCTAACTCAATTACACATCAAACCCAAATCTCATATTTCTTCCCATAACTAGGGTTTTCAAAATTTAATCAGGATTCAACCTAAATCAACACATCACTTCTCATAACTCATATGATTTCTCAAAATATCACCTAACTCCATTCAAATACCACTTACAAGTTCCTTAAATATAGGGTTTTCGAAAATAAAAAGAGGCTTCGTCTCATTTTTCATAAGTAAGATAAATTAATGACATATCTAAGCAATTTATTCAAGATTAGTTGAAATCTTAACTTTTGGATTAAAAATTTAAAACTTTAACCGAACTTGACATATGCGGTAGTACCTGAACTTGCCAAATCAAAATTTCACTCGGTTGGAAATGTTGCCCCCATTGAATAGATCAATTTTTGCCATTATGGTATCACCAGAATCAAAACCGAAAGCCATCAAAAGAGGAGATAAGCCATGGATCTTCAAGGGTTCATCAAAGGATGCAAAAGAGAGAGAGAGAGAGAGAGAGAGAGAGAGAAGGGAGAGAGAGATGAGTAACGTTGGAGAGGAGAAGAATGAGAAAGACTTTGATCTTTCGAGTGGCTTCCAAGGGAAGCTAAACGATGGGGCCCACTCCCCACTCACCCAACACACAATCCAAAAATTTCAATTATTTTATTTTTGTGATGTATTTTTAATCCACATATATGCATCGACAACATTAAAATTAATATTTTTAATTTCTCATTAACTAAAAATTAATTTCTCATTAACTAAAAATTAATTTCTCAAAAATTATTAAATTTTAAAATTCTCTCTGATTTAAAATTTACAGGTGTCCATTCACACCGGTAGATATACCGAAAACTTAAGCGTGAGTTACCGGACCCACTGGCCCTTAACCATATGTTAATCTACATATATTTTATAATTTATAATCAACCAAGGTCAATTAATACACAATTTTTTTTTATTAAAATAAAAAAGAACCGGGTGTCACAATTCTTCCCCACTTAGAAAATTTTGTTCCCGAAATTCAACACGCCTTCTCGAATCAACGTTCTCCCCATTTATCACCAATTATCTCAAAATCAAACACAACTGAGTCTTTCAACAATAGAGATGCTACCGCCCCCCGTATTCATGAACAACATACACCCATGTAAAATTCGTCCTCACGAGACAAACATTCATGTCCACTGCCTCCGCTAGAAGGGTCTCACCACCTTAAGGTTATCAGAACATCACTGAACCAAGGCTTTATCTACACCATCAAGCTACCGGGACATACCCCACATCAAATGTGCCTAGTCCAAAATGATAAATTGCGTAGCATAAGGCCAAACTACAATTGGAATCGGTGTCAAACACACTCTATTCTTGCTCACATCAACTAAGGCTTTCACTTGATATACCACACAACCAAAGTTATGATTCATCTCATAGAGACTAACGGAGTTATAATCTTTCTCAAACTCTTCAAAAGTAGGCTTTAGGTACCTTCACAAAAGAACACCTTTTTCTGACAACAAGATTTTTGCACTGCAATCTAGGCAAATAGGTTAATTCTAAGGGTTTACGTCAATGGAAGATCTTCAACGCAAACTCCACGAAAATTGAATGGCTCTTAACACCAACAAGGTACAAACCAGGATTCGAGAAGAATTATCCGACATTTAAGAAGCGAATGACACCCTAACGGGTACTCCACATAAAATTTCACCTCTATTCATGCTAATTCACACAACTGAACAATCATCCATCTATCGCCATGGACACAAGTTCTGCGCTTCGATGCTAACTTCTTCTTTTCCTAAAGGGCTTACATGAAAAGCTTATCAAACTCAAGTACACATCTCAAGCACCCACACTAACAAGGTAAAGCAAAGAAACCGTCACCAAGAGGTCAAATCTTGAACTCTCGCGGCCAAGGTGGCATCGATCCACAAGGCGTAACAAAACTGCCAAATTAAGAATCAATCAGAAGATCTCGATGTTCCCACTAAAAGGGGTGAAACAGCTCAAAACCAGCTAACTCTCTCTAGAGGAATCAAGAGGTCAAAGCACAATCACATCCTAAGGTAATCATTAAATGCTTGGTACACCAAACACTACACTTCTATATTCTAGATATCATTGTACTTTGTTGTTCCAAATGTCACTGAACACATCAAGACACATGCACCACTCGCCATGCTTAACCCTCAAACTCTAGCCCCACTTATGTATACTAAATACTTATAACCACAAGGACAATGGTTAGAACAACCTCTCACTTACTCCTGTGAAGTCCTTGAAGAAGCTACAACCATCACACACCTAAACCATAACTCCTAATTAATACACACGTTACAAAACTAGAACTCCCTCAATAATCACCGAGAACCTCTCGATTTTCCATAACGCAACTTACTCTCAAAGGAACAGGGCATCACAACGACTGCCAGAAACACCCCGCAAGGCAAGAGATACTCCCAAAATCAATTAGGCACACATGTTTAAAATTCTTTGTTCGATAATTACTACGTCCCATCTATTGTGTTCTCGTTCGTACCCCCTTCCCAAGTATGCAGCTCAAACATATCATATAGACAAGTTCTATCAAGCACAACAATAATTGACACTTAACACACGTGCATAAATCAATGGCAATCAACAAATACCTAGTTGCATTTCCAAGAGATATTACCCGCCTTAATGAACTTTCATAGACCTCCCCTCAGAAACAACATTGATCAGATGCGTTTCTAATCAGATCTCCATATAGGTCACCAAGTTCTAGCATAATATATCTAGAATCTAGCTCCATACACAAATAAACACAAACATATTCGTTACATGTCATATCATCCAACTAGTATATGTATATATTAAACATTTAACATATAATATGTTAACCTACTCAAGCCATAGCAACTGTCATGCACGTATACTACAAACACGCAACACAACACCTAAATCTCATGGTCTAAGGTGTTCAAATCTAAGGCCATTCACCAAGGCATACGAGCATACACATCTCAAACACGTAACACCAATCCTCTCACGGTGGCGTAGCCACTTCCCACGGCTCAAAGGTATTCGAATCTAGTGCTCTGATACTAATATATCACGCTCTCAAATTCAGAGAATCTCACTACCTAAGATACTATCATACCTTCAAATAGTCTTTTCATCACACAAAACATTGGCCTTAAGAGCATCTATCTCATGGGAGATTAATTATAATCTAAAAGTAAAATGACATTATAATCAAAATAATATATAAAACATGGACCAAACTTCAAAAGATAATCAACACCTCGTCCCTTGCCATTAAACCATCAAGTTGCCTCCAGTACCTGAAACGGGTGTTAAACAAACACCGTGAGCCAAGACTCAATAGGATACGACTACGTAAGAATAATAACATGATATGTAAAAAGAAAAGTTTTAAACCATGAATACAAGATATAGAAAATTTTTCCAACCAAACTATTAAAGCTCCAAAGAATACACTTTCTCATGATTTGTACACAATGTAAACTAATTCACCATCTTTTTCGATCCTCAATAAGTTCTACAACCTACACCTTCACAATTCTCACTTCTTGGATTTATCAAACCCCACGTTACCACTTAAACCGATATCCCATATGATCAAAATGACATATATGCTAATCACTCGATAAGTACACGCTCACATGTACTAATTCAAAATACATTACTCACCATGAGGTAACGTATACATATAATCCATAGGTTTATATACATGCTTTCCATGCTCGGTCAATTATTCAACAACTAGTGGATCCTAATCAAGCCTATTCATTAATAATTTAATTTGATATTATCTTCACAATAACCCATACATTTTTCTCACGATTTACCAACACAACCATTAACAAATAACAACACATAGGCACAACGTCTACTATCACATACATTGCCACCTTCTTGGGAACACCATCCAAAGGAACGGGGCACTTATACCACATTTTTGGGGATTAAGCAGAGGAAAACTGGCACCCATCTTGCACAAGTTCTCGATCTTTTACCGTGGAGCAATATAAGCCCAAATTAATTCTATAACCATCTCCATATATAATTACAACATATTATCAATAATATGGGTCCCTCAACCATTACTATAGTTTTTACCTAAACGCCTCATGTATACGCTAAATAATATGGGTCCCTCAACCATTACTATAGTTTTTACATGATCAATAATTCGATTATCATAATAATCAACCATAACATTGGTCTCTCGACCCTCACTCTGGTTTTCACCTTAAATATCTCGTGTATTCACTACACGCCTATTTGTTCAAATCACAACAAACAATGAAAATTTTCATAAAATGTCATGCTTAACATGATTTTGTATAGAGAATTCCAATTTGATTATAAAATTTTCAATTATTTAAAAGGATAACATTTTTCAAGGATTTAATTCAATACCCACACTTAAGTTGAATTCAAATTCAATGTGGAGCTCTAATTTAGTTCCAAGCATGGGTTTAATCCCTCATATCGAAAACAAATGAGATTTCAAGCAAAATTCCTCATCACCTAAATTCTCACCAAACCAATTTTCAAACCCAAACAGACTTCAAACGAGTTACAAACCTTTAACTCATTCTTTATAACAAAAAATGCAAGTTACTCTAGACTATCACCATCTCACACTGTCATGCCTCAAAAATTGAGACACGATGTCTTAAGAGATGAAAGATAGATAAAGAATCAGAAGGAATGAATGATCACTGACGATCAAGGTTAAACGACATCATCCTGATTGCATCCTAGGGTCCAAAGGCCCAACACCGTGAGGTTCTTGAGGATTAGTTCATATACATAGCCCAAAGGGTGAGGAATCTAAGAAAAAAGGGTCCACGTTAATAAAAATAAAGTTTTCCAAGAAGTCCAGCCAAAATATGCGAAAAACTATTAAGGAATACATACATATTCTCACTATTTTGGTGATAAATCTTTCTACAAAAATAATTTGGATACTAGGTCAGAACCACTGGAAAGAAAACTTTTGGGGCTTTAATTTGAGCACAAGAATGACCCAATTCAGAGTTTGGACGGTGAAGATACACTGATTTAAAAAAAATATTTTTAACCAGCGAAAAAGACAGCTGGATAGACCACTTGAGCGATCCGTTGCGCGGTGTAGCTTGTAATAAAAAGCTGAGACCAACCCAGGACCGCCCGATAGACCGCTCGAGTGGTCCTTTGAGTTGTCTTGCGCTAAAATTGATTTTTTTTGCTAGATTTTGAATCCAACATCCATCCAAACCCATTTTCATGCAAAGAGAATGTATTAGAATCTTGAAAAAACATAGGATTTGATTGGAAAGAAATCCAAAACCTTAAAGTACAAGGATTTTTTAAAATTAATTACCCATCACACTCCCAATTTATACACTCAAACCCATAATTCATTGAACTCATCCCCAATAACGTCATGATCTTCAATTCTCACAAGAACTCGACACATAACAACATGTACCATTCTAATTAACTCAATTAAACCTTAAATTTTTATTCTAACTCAATTACATTTCAAACCCAAATCTCATCTTTCTTCCCATAACTAGGGTTTTCAAAATTTAATCAGGATTCAACCTAAATCAACACTTCACTTCTCATAACTCATATGATTTTTCAAAATATCACACAATTCCATTCAAATACCACTTTAAAGTTCCATAGATCTAAGGTTTTTGAAAATAAAAAGGGGTTTCATCCCATTTTTCATAAGTAAGAGAAATTAATCACATATCTAAGCAATTTATTCAAGATTAATCGAAATCTTACCTTTTGGGTTAAAAATTCAAAGCTTTAACCGAACCCGACATCCGTGGGAGGACTCGAACTTTTCAAATTAATATTTCACTCGGTTGGAAACATTGCCCTCATCAAGTAAATCAATTTTCGTCATTATGGCGTCGCCAAAATCCAAGTCGAAAGCCATCAAAAGAGGAGCGAAGCCATGGATCTTCAAGGGTTCATCAATGGAAGCAAGAGAGAGAAAGATAAGGGAGAGAGAGATGAGTAACGTTGGAGAGGAGAAGAATGAGAAAGACTTTGATCTTTCAAGTGGCTTCCAAGGGAAGCTAAGGGGTTGGGCCCACTCCCCACTCAGCCAACACACAACCCAAAAATTTTAATTTTTTTTTATTTTTGTTATGTATTTTTAATCCACGTACATGCATCGATAACATTAAAATTAATACTTTTAATTTCTCATTAACAAAAAATTAATTTCTTGAGAATTATCAAATTTTAAAATTATTCTTGATTTAAAATTCACTAGTTTCCACGCACACCGATGGATCTACCCAAAATTCAAGCGTGAGTTATTGGGCCCACTGCCCCCTAACCATATGTTAATCTACATATATTTTACAATTTATAATCAACCAAGGTCAATTAATACACAACATTTTATTTATTAAATTAAAAAGGAACCGGGTCTCACATCTCCTCTTTCTCACTATCTCCAACCATCGTTTGGATTACCATGATTGAATGAATGATTTTGATTCAAACTACCATGGCTGAACAAATGAAAATTGAACAATCTTAAGTCGTTGAACACCAGTTATTAATTCAGTGCTAAGTTGTCGAACACCATCTCTCACTCATGATCTGATTTAAAAATGGGGGGTCGCAATCTGGTGGAGATGGAGGGGTGGTAATGGAGGTGAGAGGGCGACTGGAGAGGAGAAAGTTATTGGAGCTTGGTTCAGATACAGTCTAGGTATATTTAGTTTTGTGCTTGATTAGAAAGGAGGAATCATTTTGTGCCATGATTAAATTGAAATCATCGAACTACTTGATCTGGAAATTACGGATAGAAGATATCCTTTATACTAAAGTCTTATATCTATCAATTTAAGGCGACAACAAGAAGCCAAAAAAACTACTTATCATGAAAAGAAGGTTTTGGACAGGAAAATAGTGGCTCAAATTCGTACTGGGGTGGATCAAGGTATTTTTCATAATGTGGCTCAACAGACTAATGCTTATATATTGTGAAAGAAGCCAGAGTCAATGTACGAGAGAAACACTGCCCAGAATAAAGCATCATTGATTAGACGATTGGTGAATTTAAAATACAAAGACATCTGAAGTATGACTGAGCAGTTAAGTGATTTTTAGCAGTTGATCAATCAATTGCCTACCATGAAGATGGTTTTGGATGACGAGTTACAGGACCTACTTTATTGAGTTCCTTGTCAAATAGTTGAAAAACACTAGTTGTGACAATCAAAAATTCAGCACCAAACGGCAAAGTCATCGTTAATATGGTGAAGGACATCATGTTTAATGAAGAAGCCAAATGGAAGGAGCCGGTGATCACAACTAAGTCACATGCCTTAGTTACAAACAAGAGTGAGAGGAGTACAAACAGAAAACCCTCAAACGGCGATAGGTCAAGGAGCAAGTCCAGAGGAAAATCTCAGTCTAAGAAGGAGATTGAATGCTACTATTGTAGCATAATAGGGCACGCGAAAAAGAAATGCATAAAATTGAAAAGGGTTCATAAATAGGGTAAGTTTAACGATAAGAAAGATCAAAAGGATACAGTTGTAGCAACTTTAGATGAAGGCGAGACCATTATTGTTTGTGATGCTAGGTTCATTAGGATCACTAGGTAAGACTCTAGTTGGATGATTGACTTTGGTGCCTCCTTTCATCTTATTGCACATAAGGAACACTTCATAACTTATACAGCCAGTGATTTTGGTCACGAAAGAATGGGAAATGAAGGTATATCCGACATAGTGGGAATGAAAAATATTAGTCTAGAGATCACTATATACTGCAGATTAGTACTTAATGGTGTCAGACATGTGCCAGATATCAGGTTTATTCTCATATCCACCGGTCAACTAGATGATGAAGGCTACAAGAACCACTTCGGGGATGAGAAATGGAAACTGCAAAGGGTCCCTAATTGTTACATGGGGTAAGAAGACATTCAATCTCTATACATTGGAGGCAAATCTTAGCACAGGAGTGATTAGACAGTTGAACAAAATACCACCACCAAGTTATGTCACAGATGGTTTGGACACATGAGTGAGAAGGGCATGCAAGTTCTAGCTAAGATAAAAGCTTCTACCTGAGTTAAATGGTACTTTTTTAAAAACTTGCATACATTATTTAGCAAGTAAACAACATAGAATCCTATATAATAGAGTGCCTACATTTAGGAACTCAAATATCCTAGACTTAGTACATTCTATTGTTTGTGGTCCTATGAACATTAGTACAATGGGTAGTGCACGATATTTTGTTATATTTATTGATGACCACTCATGAAAGAATTAGACACATGCTTTAAGAACTAAAGACTCCATGCTAGAGGTGTTTAAACAATTTTAGGTCAGGGTGAAAAGATAGATAGAAAGATTGTTAAAGTGTATTCGGACTGACATTGGTGGTGAGTACAAAGTACCATTTCAATAGCACTGCCAGGTTAAAGGCATCAGGCATGAGATGATTATCCCTAAGATATCAGGACAAAATGGAGTGACAGAGAGGATAAACAAAACAATCATGGAAAGAGTCAGAAGTATGTTGTTATATGTAAAACTATAGAAGAATTTTTTGGGCTAGGCAATGAGGACGACAATCGATTTGATAAATTTATCTCCATTAGCTCCACTTGTGGGTGATGTGCCAGACAAAGTATGAACAGAAAAAGAGATCTCTTACGACTACTTGAATGTATTTGGGTGTAGAGCATTTGTTCACATTCCTAGAAATGAAAGATCAAACCTTAATAGGAAGTCAAATGAGTGCATTTTCTTAGGGTACAGTCCAGAACAATTTGGATATAGACTTTGGGATCCTATTAACAAAAAAATCATTAGAATCACAGACGTTGTCTTTTTTGAGGACAAAATCATAGAAGACATGAATAGAAAAAAAGAACTAGCTACATAGGCAAAGTATTTGACTAATATAGATCTATTCCTTCCACCTACCATGCATAGTAATGACAGGGAAGACACACAAGATAGTGTATATATTGTTGAGAATACGCCTACAGTTGATGGTACAGTTCTAAAAGAGCAGACTGAGTAGGTTCACGTTGATCCTCCAACAGAGTTACAGTTGAGAAGGTCTACCAAGGAGCGTCAAGCCTCTAGTAGCTATCCACCTACTGAATATTTGATGCTCACAGATGGAGAAGAGCTAGACTCTTATTAGGAAATAGTTGAACGCGAATAGTAGAATGAGTGGATGAAAGTCATGTAAGAAAAGATGAAATACCTGCGTGAGAAGCAAACATATGATCTAGTAAAGGCGCCAAAAGGAAAAAGAACATTAAAGACTAAATGAGTCTACAGATTAAAAATAGAAAAAGAAAAATCATAGCCCAGGTACAAGGCAAGATTAGTTGTGAAGGGATTCAGTTAGAAGAAAGGCATTGATTTTGAAAAAATCTCTCACCTATTGTGAAGATGACATAAATTCGAACAGTTTTCAGATTAGTAGCAAATTTTAGTTTGGAGATTGAGCAGATGAATATGAAAATAGTCTTTCTCTAGGTGACTTAGAGAAGGAGATTTACATAGAGCAGCCCGAGGGATTCAAAGTCAAAGGTAAGGAGAATCTAGTGTGTAAGTTAAAGAAGAGTCTATATAGGTTGAAGCAGGCACCGCGACAATGGTACATGAAATTTGATCAATTCATGGTCGAACATGAGTTCAAGAAGACTACTTCAGACTATTGTGTGTTCATAAAGAAATTTACAAAAGGTGACTTCATTATATTGCTGCTCTATGTATATGATATGTTGATCATCGGTCACGACATGATCAAGATTTAGAAGCTTAAAGAAAGAGCAAATGCTTTGTAATGAAGGGTTTGGGGTCGACTAAATAGATACTTGCCATGAAGATCACCTAGGACAGGATGAATCACCGACTATGACTCTCACAAGAGAGGTATATTGAAAATGTACTTTAGAGATTCAATATGGACAAGACTAAACCTGTAGGCACTCCACTTGCTGGTAATTTCAGACTCAGATCCCAGTAAAGTCTGACAAGTAAGAAAGACAAGGTAGAAATGTATAATGTTCCTTATGCATCAGCAGTTGGGAGATATATGCAATACTGTATACAAGGCCAGACATAGAAGTTGGCGTAGTGAGTAGATCTCTGTCAAATCCCAGAAGGAAACACTGGGAAGCAATGAAATGGATCTTTCGATACCTCAAAGGCACTTCTAGAGTCTGTTTATGTTTTGGTCACAGCAAGCCTGAGTTAAAAGATTTCACAGATGTTGACATGACAGGAGATGTTGACTCTAAAAAGTCTACATCAGGATGCATGCTTACTTTTCCAAGGAGAGCTATATCAGCTATATCATGGCAAAGTAAATTGCAGAAGTGCATTACACTATCCACCATAGAGGCTGAGTATATTGTAGTGACAGAAAGTTGCAAGGAGATGCTATGAATGAAAATGTTACTACAGGAGTTGGGATTGGCACAAGAGAAGTTTGCACTTTTCTATGACAACAAAAAATGCTATCCATTTGAGCAAGCACCCAAGTTTCACTTACAGTCAAAATACATTGACATAAGATTTTACTACATTTGAAATGTGTTGGAAGAAAAACTATTACAGTTAGAGAAGATCTATACCGACTAGAATAGTGCAGATATAATGACAAAGACCCTACCCAATGAGAAGCATAATTTTTGCAGAGAGGTAAAGGTATGATAGATCCCTTCACATGAGGCAGAGGGGGAGTTTGTAGGGTGTCCGCCCTATTTGGGGTGGCACAATTTATAGAAAATAAAATATATAAGAAAAATAGAAGAGACAACTAGGAATTTTAGAAACCTTATAGTTTTAAAATTGTAATCATCTTAGGAAACCTTGTGATTTGAGGAATCCTTTTTCAATTGGGAACTGCCTTGGTGAGATTATCATTATAAATCCCTTGTAAGGATTTTGGTGGTGCCTGAACAAGACTTGCTAGTAATTTAAGATTTGAATAGCATCGAAACGCAATAGTGCGTTCGCGACAAAGAACTAGTTGAAGGTTCAGTCCACTTTTGTGCATGGATCGTATGTCAAGCAAAGCCTGATCATCTTGAAGTTTTAGAGGCATTCTCACAATACATAGTTCTTGTTATCCAACGGTATCGATTGTCAACCGGTGAGATTTAGACTTATTTTTATTTATTTGGTCAGAATCTACCTTAAAATAAAGAATATTCAATGTTTTTATTATCTCAAGAATATTATTCTTAATGTTATCATTCTCTAGGTCTGTAAATTATGTAAACTCATTATTTTGACATAGTGACGATTTAGAATTGGATTTTGACCTTGTGTTTTTTTCCTCTTAGGGTTTTTTTTACGTAAAAATCAATATCTTGCAATTATTTTATTATTTTTGTTTCTACTGTCGATCTCATTTAATCATGCACAAAAGGAGAAAAAAATATTTATTCTGCTGTAAGCTATATAATTAATTTTTTCCAACAGTGGTATTAGAATCAGTGGTTAACGATTCGAAACCGTTATGGGTAAAGGAAGCAAAGTATTATTTTTATTTCGGTTCGTATAAATCAAAGAATAATTTTTTTGGCATAAAAGAAAAAAAGAATTACAATGCTAAAATCTAATTGAAAGTCAAAACAGCAAATCTACCGAAAATTTGAATCAACATGTAAAATTTTTTGGAGAACGAAGTAATGGTGTACTAGAGTACTATAATGGATTTGTTGGACATTTGGATTTTAATCTTGTGTTGCAACTTGTTTCGTATTGACGGTTTGAAATTATTTTACCATATAGTCTCGTATATATAGTGAAATAATTAAAGGTGAAGGTGTTTTCTAAGGCTTCATGGTGTTGCGGATTCATCAGTACAGTTAGAATTTTTAGATTTTGAGGATTAAATGAGATTAGACTGATTTGGCATAAGTCCGGTTTGATCAACGGCAATCAAAAGGTTTGATTGCCGGTGATCAGAAATAATTGAGAACAATTTGATTTAATCAATAGTTGAAGATTAATCATCAATAGATGCAGTTGAAATTTTAGTTACAGGTGAAGATAAATCAAATGGCAATTTTTTGATTCAACAAATAATTCGTAATTAATACACCTTGATGAATAGGTGGAGTGACGACAAACATCTCGATAAACAGGTGTCGGACATCTCGGTATAGAGGTGTGGTCCATACTGCTTCATCTGCAGTAAATTAAAGACAAAAGCAAAATCGACATCGACACTGGTTATATCTTCAGGGTAGTTTGCAGATTTCAAGCCAATGTAGAGATTGTTGGGTGTTGTAAACACCCTAATTTGATTAAGTAAAATCTTAGGCACCCGCTTTGAATGTGCCCTAATGACAAAAGTATGAGAATCATGCTTAAAAATATTCTAAAGTAAGCAAAATCACGAATATGTCTCAAAACCCAAAAATCCTAAAAAAAACCTCCATGCCGTGACATTCCCATCTACACGACCGCCACCTTTTTAAAAACCCTAGAATAAGCCGTGTCCTTACTTTCACGGTCGTAACTTTTTTTGAAAACCTTAAACCAAGCCGTAACTTTCTTTGTCATGACCGTTGGTTTTTTATTCAGGCCGTGACTTGTGAAAGTCACGGCTGTCCTTTTTACCATCATAAAGGTAGCGGCCTGTATTGTACAAAAGCAAAAAGGTAATGGCCGTCACTGTTACACTTTTTTGGACAGGTAGCAGCATCCCAGAAGGGGTCTGTGTTGCTTGTTTTGCCTATAAATAGGCGACAATTCCAAGCATAATAAGAGAGAGACACACCTGAAGGCCCAAACTCTGTCAAAATACTCCCCCGTTTGATATTCTCCCATTCATCCCATACTTCCTTACCCTCGTTCGTGTTCTTGCTTGCATCAGAGGGGTTCTTGGTGCACATATATTGGCTCGGAGGTATCATACTCTCACTACTGAGGGGCCATTCGAGGTGGATACTCACACGAGCTAACCTTAGGGCACAACGACTCTTCTTAAACCCTCATCTTCTTCCCCCGAAGGTGTCATAGATAAAGTTTCCATTGTTTTATTGCTTGTTTATCGTTCAGTTCAATGTAAATATTTATCTCCTCAAAGTTTTTCGTTATTAGCAGTATATTCATAGCCTTCTATTTCGTATATTTACATTTATTTACATTCTATTTCAATGCTCACAAACCCACTGAACACATCCAAATCTTTTTGAGGTTCTGGAACATAACGGCCGTAACCTTCTTATATCACGGCCGTATGTTTCGTTTAGCCCACAGTCACGGCCGTGCACTTTCTATAAGCGCCGATACATTTATACCTTCTTTTACTCATGGCTGCAACATCCTATTGTTACGGCCGTGACATTATTTTAAGTCCAGAAACGTGAAAACCCTTTTCAAAACTCTCTGTCATATGTTTGTTTCAAGTTTATACATCATTTTATTGCTCCGTTTGGCATTTATTCTTTCTGTACCTTTGTTTATCTTTCTGTTGGGTAATGAATGGCTGATCTAGCCATGACCAAATGGGTCATGATCTCCATCCCATATACCTTTATATCTGTATGTTATGAGGGTATGATAATATAACGGCTGCCTCATTTTTCTTCATTTTTAGCACGGCTGCTATATCCCGTTGTTACGGCCGTGAGGTTTTGTGCAGCCAGTATTATGAAAATGTGTTTTAAGCTTTTTGTTATTCATTTTGATGCCATGTATATTCTGTTTAGAATTATTGCTTGTATAGAGGATGAAGGATGGTAGATCTAGTCTTGATACAGTAGACTATGGTCTTTGTCTCGAGTGTCCCATTTATTTGAGCTTGTTTTAAGCCTTGTGCAATGTATATACCCATTTTGTACCCTTAAAAACCATGACTGTGACTTTTATGTATCACGGCCGTGAGATTGTTTCTTTCTATTATTTGCGATAACTCTATTTTTGTCACGGCCGCAATAATTGTTTATACGGTCGTGAGTTTTGTAGATGTCCAGTAGCTCAAATATGATGTTTAAGTTTCTTCTATTATTCTGTATAACCTGTTTATAGCATGTTAGGGACAGAAACTTCGTTATATGATCCTTAGACCTTTATTTGTCTATCTTATCGATTATTCACATGTTTTTTGCTTTACTTTACTCAAACGATACGTGTGGCATATCTAGAAATAATACCCAAGTTGCACGACCTTAGGAACCATAGTTAGTATTTTGTTTCATTATTCACTTTTGTTTGAATTTTCTTTAGCCTCCTGTTTTGTAAATGTTACTTTTAAAAAGTTTACAATAAGAACCAATATGGACAAAGTAAAGACCAACCTCTCAGTTGGGCAAAAAGGCTGCCTAACACCTTTCATTTTCGTACCTTCGCCCTTGAATTCTCTTTTTCTCTAGTTACGTTTTTAAAAGATCCGCAGCCTTCTTTTTGTTTTTCTTGATTTTTCCTCAACAACCAAAATGGCAACTCCATTTTTCAAAAAGAAAGTCCAGATATCTTGGATTTTTATTTTTAAAAAAGAAAAAAGAATATTTTTTAAAAAATAATAGATATCCGGTGCAACCCATGTGAAAACCAAAACATCTGCAACTTTTTCTGGCGACTCCGCTGGGGACTGGTTTTCTAAATAAAATCACAAGAGGGCTAAACTTGAAATGTCAATGGTTCTTGTTGTAAACTTTTCATCGGTATTCGCATTTATATTTACATATTTGTGTGCTTGGTTCTCAAACCCCCGTTCCGCTTACCCGATACCATGGTTAGTTTACTATCTCGGAGCTATGGCGGGGAACCTAACAAATTTTCTGGCCACATGCTTCTATAGATGTGGCAAAAAGAGTTATTGCATACCGTTTGACCATACCTTGCACCATTGTTAGCATTAGGGGGTATTCTTGACTCTATTCAGAAGGTAAACTGAGTGAAGATCTACCAGCCTTTTCATGTGCATATAGATTCTTAGAACCCTTCTTTTAGGATCAATAAATCGTTTAGAATTATGTGATTTTCTTTTTATGGAAGCTTTTGTTTGAATAGTTAGCATCTCGATTAGGATTAGTTTTCATCCTCCCGATCCATCGTCTGCCAGTTTATGTGAGCCCTTTTAGTTCAGAGACCTGAGATAATAGTGCCGAGAACAGAAGCACCTATACGTACTTGGGCCCGATCTCCAAGCAGAAGACTTAGACGTACCAGTCAGTTGAGATTGCCGATGGCAGACCTGGAGCTGACTATGGCTGATATGATAAGGGCAATTCTGGAATTGCAACGGACTGTTGAAGGTGTCAATACCACTATAACAATCAGGCTAGGATCCAAACTCAATGCCAGGCTTAGATCTAAGCTTTGTAGACCCAGGTTGCAGACCCTAATGTGGTTGTTCCAAATGACCCTAAACATAGTATAGGAGATAATATTTGGGATGATAATATAGGACTCGACGTAACCCAACCGGCAGTTGTACAGCCCGTTCGACCGGGGATCCCAAAAATCTTGGCCACCAAGGAATTGATCTTTTCTAATAAGGTCGACAAGTTGGAAGAAATTTTGAGGAATGCTCGAGGAGTTAAGCACTATATGCTAGACGTTGAGGATCTCTATTTATTCCCCGATGCTAAACTGCCCGAGAAGTTTAAAATGCCTGATATGGAGAAATTTAACGGGACCGAGGACCTAAAGATCTATTTAAGAATGTAAGTGGAAACTTTATCACCGATGGGTATTAGTGATCAGTTGAAAGCTCAGCTTTTCCAACGGTCTTTGTCAGGAGCCATTCAGAAATGATTTTTCTTTTTGGATGCCTACAAAGACAAGAATGTGGGAAGACATTATCACCGCATTTGTTAATCAGTACAACTACAACATCCAACTCGATGTCACCACTCGGGAACTCGAGACCACCCAGCAGGAGGCTAAAGAATCTTTTGTTGAGTTTATGACCCAGTAGAGGGTTAAGACAGCTAAAATGACAAATCGATCCACTAAGAAGGAACAAGTAAGAATGGTGGTGAAGAACCTGCAGCCAGAGTTCTGTAAGTATCTGATCACACAACCGTTGATGACATTTGAGCAGGTTTTTGATGCTGGGATATAGATAGAGGATGCACTGCAGTTTGGGAATATTGAGAAGGGAGAATCAAGTTAGAAAACGGTTCGAAAATTGTATGCCAGTAATCTGAATAATGCCATTGATGTCGTGAACCGAAGTTATGAAGTTAACTTACTAAATTCCAACCCGAATCAGGCTAGCCCATCTGCTCAGTCGGCTGCCCAAAATCCACCCCGAAACCAAAAGAACCTTCACTCAACTCACTATGCCTTTAACATCCATCTTGAACCGTCTGATTAAAAGGGCTCTCCTAAAGCCCTTGGAGCTGACCTCGTCCCCAAATCCTTTGCCACCCAGATATAATCCTACCTAGTACTGTGCCTTACACCAGGGGCACGATCATTTAACCAATAATTGCATATGGCTCCGGTATGAGATTTAGGACTTGATAAACAACAAGGTAATTCCCCTACCGACTACCACTCAAAAGCCGAATGTTACCACCAATCCTCTGCCGAACCATGCGAACCAGCAAAATGTGAACGCCGTTGAAGGAGAGTCGAAAGGATTTGATCCTACGAAATCAATAGTCCCCACAACAGAAGCGAAGCCAATTACAGTTTTGCATTCCGGTCCAGTAGTACTATTGCTTGACGACCTTATTTAGGATCTGATAGATGATGGTTTCAATGATTTTCCAATCTTTATCATCTATGAGGAGGAAGTTCCTCCCCTTGTCAACGGTAATGACGTGGAAGATGAAAAAATCAGACGATTGTGAAATGATCTAGCCCGTCTTAAGGCATTAAATGGTTTGAAAGAAGTAGGAATCAACATCAAGTGGCATGTCCCGACCGTCCCAAGTGGTGATATAACCTGGTACCGAGGGGCAGCTTAGTATGGGGAAGCCAACCAGGCTTTGAAACAGAAGAAACAGGGAAAATAGTATCAGAAATAGGAGAATGCTTGAAGGGGAAAGACATTAATAGTGAAAATAAGCAGGAAGAAAATCAATCGGTCAATGCAAAAGCCGAGAAGAAGGAGCAGAAAGAGAGAGAAAAATTCACCCCAAGTGAATTTGTTGGGAACCGCAAGTCTTGCGTTTGATCCTTTCATATACATTATTCCTCTTCATGAGTCAAAACTAATGACACCTCTACCCGAGGGACCTATTTTATGTTCTCTCAAATGAGATTATCAAGAAAAGAACGACATGTGGGAGTAGGAAGAAGTCAAGCAAGAATTCACTGATATAGAATACGATAAAGAAGAGGATGTGCCGGAATGGCATCCGATTGTCGAAGAACCATGCGACTAGGGAGGCTCGTGGGAACCTTGTGTTGGAGGATTACTGCCAGGATCATTTATTTGAATATGATTTTTCGTTAAAAAATTACTAGACGAGCAATCGCTGAAACAGGCTCCAGATTAAATTTTTTTGATGTCGAACGATCAAAATAAAACTCGTACTCCCAAAGTTATATAAGAATTATACCTTTTAAAATCTGATAGATTGATTTTGGTTATTGCAACAACCACAAATGTGAATCCTTCGAGTTGAAGTCCTAACAAACCTTCTACTGTATTTCCAATGCGAATCACAAATGTAGAGTAGGTTACGATTCTTCGTGAATTTAAACCTGTTAAACTAATAACAATAGAGAATACGTGAAAACCCTAGTATTGAAACATGACTTATGATTTATGTTTAGCATAATTGCATATATATAGGGTTACAATAGTAACCTGTGGATTAAATATGACTTAGGCTTCTAAGGTAATTATGAAAACCCGCATGCCCCTGAGGTAATTTCATAAAAACATAAATTACAATTCATACTACTAAAGAATCATAATTGCACTCTCAATCATTTTTTCAAAATCGATTATTCGAGCTCCTGTTATTAAATGCTTAACTCATCTCCCCACGTTGAAATTTTTGATACCCGTTCATCAAATTTAATTACTAACAATTTAATTTAATCGGCTTTTTAAAATTTCTTAAATGCTTTCGCTTAACTTATTTGCTTACCGGATAATTAAATCCACCTCCAAGGTTTGAGCTGATCAAAACTTATAAGCTTCCTTAAGAGGGTATCGTTAATCCCAAACATTCGGGGCATAGATTCCATCAATAATTAATATTTACCATATAATTAATACCGCTATCGAACTCACTGGGACTATTGACTCATAAAATATTGCACCCTCTAATGAATAAAACAATGAATATTAAATATACGTAAATAATAATTATTTTAAAATTAAGAGTATAAGCACTCATAATAATCACGGGGTGTGAATTAATTTATATAGTAAGTATAAAATTAATTACCCAATATAGTTCTGTTCACCACACACAAAATGTACTAGCACAAAGAGTTGAAATAATAGACGACGCTATTATCTGTTCCTCGTAACCAAGACAGGCTTACTAAAACTTTGTGTTACAATCGTGCCGATGGTTTGTCCAATTCTATCTAAACTGTAAATAAAAACTTATATTTTGAAAGAACCTATAATCTGGTCTTCTGTGTGTAATTCATAATCTACACACCAGATTAAATATCGTACAGAATAAAGGACAACCATGTATAACATTAAAGAAATTATATTGCATTTATTACTCATTAAGATTCTCATAAAATAAAAAAATAATTTTATTAAAAATAAAATCAAATATAAAATCAAATAAAATTCATGATTTTTAGTATACAATCCTGACACCTTAGAGCCCTCCCCCACTATACAATTATGAAGACCCGTTTGATAAAGTGTCGCTACCACAACTTTTTGAGCTGGAGGTTGAAATCGGTGAAGAGTCCCCGATTGGGGTTTGTAAAACGTAATGGGAAATGAGGAAGACTTTTGGGGAAATGAAGGAGACAATGAGGAGAAAGTTAGCATGAACAATTTTTGGGCCTTTCGAGAGAAAAGGTGTCCGGTCGTTAAGATTCGGGAAGTGGTTGACCAATTTGAAAGACTATGGGAGCTCGAAGAACAGGTAGAACACCTAATAAGGAGCATGAGACATTTTAAGTATGTGTAGCTAGAGAAGGGAAAACCAAGTAGGGGCACAGAGGAACCAAGGACGTAGGCAAGAAGAGTGAAAAGACAGAATAGTGAAGAGTAAGATGTAATTCTAAAACAGCTTAAGAAGACGCAAGCCAATGTAAGCATTTAAGGGTTGCTTGTAGCATCACACAAGCACCGACAGGCAGTCTTAAAAGTTTTAAACAGCGTGGACATACCAATTGATATCTCTCCCAACTAACTGGTTGGAATGCTCATATCTGAGAAATAATCCAGTGCCATCGCCTTCAATGACAGAGATTTTTCAACAGAAGGGCCATCCCATAATATGCCATTACATCTAACCGTCAAATGTTTAGGGAAATGGTTACAGATTATTTTGGTCAACAATGGCTCCGCCCTCAACGTATGCACGCTGCGTACTGCTTGCTGCTTACAGCCTAGGATTGAAGACACAAGACTTCAAGCTGAGTGCATAGAGGATACGAGCATATGATAATACACGAAGATAATTTTTGGGAATGGTGACTTTCACTGTAACAGTGGGAACTTTGAAGAGTAAAGTAGAGTTTCTTGTTCTTGATGTGCCGGCATCATTCAATCTGCTGTTGGCTTGACCATGGCTACATGACCCATCGATTAGAGCAGTCCCGTCCACTCTACATCAAAAGTTAAAGTTGATTAAAGAGGGAGTAACTATCACTATACCAGGTGAAACTAGCTTGTCAACCCCGTTCAGTGATGCTACCCTACTTCTTGAGATTCAACACAGGGAGGAAAATTTCTTGTTAAACGGGTTTAATTTTGACAAAACTAAGGCCATACAAGATCTAATGAATGATGAGGGGAGCTATATGAATCTAAGGGTCATAGCCACGATGAAGGAAATGTGCTACTTTCCAGGCATGGGATTAGGTAAGCATTTGCAAGGAATTTCAGAGCTAATCTAGGTGAATCGTAATCGCTATGGATTCGGACTAGGATACAAGCCAGAACTAAAAAAATCAAGCATGGGAAAGAATGGGCCGACGTTAAATGGCCGTTTCATCAAAGAAGGGGATGATTTCCCTTACTATGGGTTCCCCGAGCCATGGAAAGAAGAGAAGACCAACAAGAAGTTGCCAGGGCTGGAGATCTTCTTCGACTATCAGTTGTCCGATAGTGATGAAGAGGCCGAGATTTGGCAAATGGGTTTCGCCAGAAAGATGCAGACAGATTGGGTAAATCTTTGTGAAGAAGGAGATCTGGATTTTTCTTCAATGAAGAGATGGCCCAGGTGCGTATTGGTAATGATGGTGAAAACGAGGACGTAGTGATGATGGAAGTTGATGCACCTGCGGATCACACCTCACTTATCATGGATGCAACTAAAATGAAAAAGAGTCAGTCTTTTGAGCCTTTTATTATGCATGATGTAACAAGTGAGTTGGAATTCGAGTCTGTTGAATCTGTCTTTACTGAATTAGTTAATGCTAAGTCTTCTGGGAATGCATTTGTTGGGATCCCGAGCCCTTTCTGTTTTGAATCTCAAGATGTCACTCCTTTTGAAATCAATGAAATGAAACCAGACTTTGCTTATTTTGCTGTATCTGAAATATTTTGTCTTGATTCTGAAGATTTTAACGAATTCGAGGAGGATATCCCCCAAGAATTAAAATTTTTAATCGAAAAGGAAAAAGAAATGCGAGCCAAACCTGTAACTGAAGAAACTGTTTTAATAAATCTTAATAATGAAAAAGATTCACAAATGGTTCAGGTTGGTTCCACGCTATCTTTAGAGGAATTTGAACAACTAATCTTTTTATTAATAAAATTTAAAGATATTTTTACATGGTCCTACGAAAATATGCCTGGCATAAACCCTGACATAGTACCCCGACATAGTGCAGCACTAAATTCCTCTGTACCCCGATGCCAAACCCGTCAAGAAAAAGCTGAGAAGGATAAAACTAGATTGGGCGCTCAAGATCAAGGAAGAAGTTACCAAATAGATAGACGACGAATTCCTCATGGTCACAGAGTACCCGAAATGGGTCGCTAATATTGTTTTGGTACCAAAGAAAGAAGAAAATATCCGGATATGTGTCGACTTCTGGTATCTCAACAGGGCTAGCTTGAAGGATGACTTCTCTTTCGCCCACATAGACGTATTGGTCAATAACACTGCTAAGAATGCGCTCTTGTCTTTTATGAACTAATTTTCAGGGTATAACCAAATTCTGATGGCTCTAAAAGACCGGGAGAAGACTACCTTTATGACACCTTGGGATACCTACTGTTATAGAGTCATGCTGTTCGGACTGAAAGACCTATTAAAGGGCTGCAACCACGTTATTGCACGATATGATACACAAGGAAGTAGAAGTATATGTGGATAACATGATTATGAAATCCAAAACCTGAGAAGGACACATGATCGCACTAAGGAAATTCTTCAAGTGGATCAGAAGGTACAAGATGCGCTTGAACCCTCAGTAGTGTGCCTTAGGAGTTATAGCTGGAAAAATACTCGAATTCATGATCACATAGCGAGGCATAGAGATAGACCTGTCAAAGATTAAGACCATTCTCAAAATGCCTCTCCCGAAGACCAAGAAGGATGTAAGGAACTTTTTGGAAAAGGTTCAGTTCATCAGCCGATTCATCGCCAAACTGACCATTACCTATGAACTCTTATTCCGACTCTTAAAGAAAGGAACCAAGTTCCATTACCTATGAACCCTTATTCTGACTCTTAAAGAAAGGAACCAAGTTTCAGTGGGACCAGCAGTGTCAGGACGCCTTCGAAGCCGTACAAAAGTATCTACAAAATCCTTCGATTTTGTTGCCACCAGAACCTGACAATACCCTGATAATGCACCTATTAGTGACTGATTCAGCAGTGGGGTGTATGCTTGCACAAGAAGATGAAGCCAAGATAGAAAGTGCTGTCTATTACTTGAGTAAAAAGATGACCGACTGTGAGCGACGGTATATGCCTTTGGAAAAGACTTGCTAGGCGCTAGTCTGGGCATCTAGGAAGTTATGTCATTACATGTTAGCATACCACGTTGTTCTAATATCAAGGATGAACCCGCTCAAGTACCTCTTTGAGAAGCCAGCATTGACAGAAAAGTTAGCCACGTGGTTGCTGATGTTAGCCGAGTTTTATTTATAGCATGTTATACAAAAATTAGTAAAAGGGAGAGCCATTGCAAACTTCTTAGCCAATCACCCTATCAATGGAGAAGAAGAGCCTGAGTTTGAGTTTTTCGTTGAGCAAGTGCTGAGGATTAAGAATGATCTATGGACTCTCTTTTTCAATGGAGCCTCAAAGCAATACGGTTACGGGATAGGGATACTCCTTGTTACTCCCGATGAGTCTCATATCTTTTTGGCTTTAAAGTTGAGTTTTGAGGTTACCAACAATCGGGCCGAGTACGAAGCATGCTTAGCTGGGTTGGAAGCTGCCTTGGAACTTGGGGCAAGAAAGTTAGAGATCATAGGAGACTCATCTCTGGTCGTATCCCAGGCAAAGAAAAATGGAAGGTTAAAGAAGAAAAGTTGGTTCAGTATCACCGAGAGCTTGATGCCATGATTCCCTGCTTTGAAAGTGTGGTGTTCACTCATGTTCTGAGATTGCAGAACAAGTTCGCCGATGCCTTGGCCACTCTGGCATCAATGATAAACATACCACTTGGAATAAGGATGAGGCCTTTGGAAATTCAGCAAAAGGATGCACCTGCCATCAGCAACATCGCTATTACCCAAGAAGCCAATGACGGGCTACCATGGTATCACGATATTTGGAATTTCATAGAGAATGGAGAATATCCGAGTTGAGCTAGTAAAAAAGACCAGAGAGCTATCAGGAGAGACTCATCGCACAGTTCGTGATCTATGGGGGAAAATTATACAAAATTGGATATCTAGGAGTCAATAAGCTTTGTGTCGATACGGAAGAGGGACATGAGGTGATGAGGGAAATTCAAAGAAGAGTTTGCGGACCTCACATGAGTGGGATGATACTGGCTAAAAAGATCGACGTTAAGGATATTTCTGGATGACCATAGAAGCAGACTGCCATCAGTTCGTTTGAAGGTGCCAAAAATGCCAGATCCACGCAAATCTCATGCATGTATCGCCATCTCAGCTTTATAACATGACGTCGCTGTGGCCGTTCTCGGTTTAAGGAATCGACGTAATAGGAAAGGTTACACCAAAGGCATCGAATGGGCGCGAGTTTATCCTTGTGGCAATTGATTACTTCACAAAATGGGTCGAAGTTGCCTCTTACTCTGTTCTGAAAGCCTCCCAAGTAGCCAGATTCATCAAAGAAAATCTCATCTGGCGGTACGGGATTTCATATGAGATAATTTTTGACAACGGCTCTCCCTTTTAAGGAGAAGTTCTAGATCTCTTGGAAGAATATCGAATCATCAACTATAAGTCTTCACCATACAGACCACAAACCAATGGAGCTATGGAAGCTGCAAATAAGAATGTGAAGAAGATCCTACAGAAAATGATAGAGGGAAGCAAGGATTGGCCGAAAAAGTTACCATTTACGCTTTGGGGATATCGAGCATTGATTAAAAATTCTACTGGAGCAACGCCCTATGCTTTGATTTATGGAATAGAAGCAGTTCTGCCCATAGAATTAGAAATCCCAACTCTAAGAATAATGGTTGAAAGCAATATCCCTGAGTCAGAATGGCAGAGGGATAAGTTCGAAGAGTTGCTCCTTTTTTACGAAAGCGGGCTTAGAGCTCTGTTCCATGTTCAATGATATCAAAGAAGGATAGCTCGAGCATTTAACAAGAAGGTTAAGTCTCGAAATTTGAAGGAAGGTGACTTAATCCTCAAAAAGATCAGAGCTCCAATCTTTGATCTAAGGGGTAAGTTTTAACCTAATTGGGCTAGACCCTATCTCATCAAGACCTTTATACCATGAGGCGCTGCCATCCTTATAGATTTAGATGATTATAGATTTGGACAAAAATGTTTTCTCTACATCTATTAACTCAGACCAGCTCAAAAGATTCTACCCCTGAGGGAAAGCCCACAAAATGAGAGAATCAATACTCGAGTGTAACGCGAGCCTCGAACTACGTTATGACCTGATTCCCTTCTTCGAGATACGTAGGCATCTTCTGTCAAAAGTTTGGCCCAAACCTTTGTTCAGAGTTTCCTCTTTTTAACCATGTTTCAAGTAGTCGACCAATACAAAAACTTGTTTTAAGTTTTTCTAATAAGATGATTATGTTGTAAAAACGAAAATTTAAAAAGTCACCATAAACCAAAAGTGGAGAAACTTTCATTAATGAGTTTTGCTAACACAATTTTTAAAAAATAAGAGAGGCTCGTAAGTCCTCATCTTGAGAAGCTAAAAAAATGAGGAAACAAGCAAAATATTAAGGTACAGCAAAGCAAAATCAAGTCCTCCTTCTCTTTGCATCCCCTTCCTGTCTTGTCCTGGGCTCTATCTCTGTTTGCAGCTAAGTCTTGTAACTCGCAGATAACCCGCTTTCAAAATCCCCACCAACCGGTGTCCTCAGTCGAGAAGACCAAGCTCACTGGTACTGACTCAAGAAAAGGAGCCCGATGAGGAGAACTGTACAGATGGCTCACAACAGTCTTAGGACAAATCTGGGTACGTCCAAATTGGCGAAGAATGCGATTAGGATGATAGAAGGTGGCCTGCTTCAAGCCGACCAACAGAACCCCCGAATGACCCACAGTCACAGTAGTCATGAAAGATATCTTCAGCCAGGGGCATAGCCAGGACATGTCCTCTTTAGTCAAAGAACTCACGTAATCCCACTAAGTAGCCTCGGTGGAGCACAACCGATAAACCTGACGACAAATGAAGGATCTCACACTATAACTATCAGACGTGGATTTCTCCAATAGATTCACCTTCTCCATCAGAAAGACCTAAGAGAAACAAAGAAAAGAAGAGCTAAGTGGAAAAATTTGAGAGAATAAAGAAAAGGGAAGAGTTGAGTGGAGAATAAAGAAAAAGGAAGAGTAAAGTGGAGAAATCTGAGAGAATAAAGAAAAAAGAGAGCTGATTGGAAAAATTTGAGAGAATAAAGAAAAATGAGAGATGAGTGGAAAAACTAGAGAGAAATACAGAAAAAGGAGAGTTGAGAGACTACCTGCAGCAAGAGAGCACTGTGGGCAAAGTAAAGAGCACCCTCAGTGTGAACGGCATCAAGACCAAGGAGCGTCTCGACAAGAACTAATGGGATAGGATCTCGGCCCTCGTGAATCTGATGGGCCACATCTACTAAGGAAGAGCTAGCCCGCCCATCTGAGGGTCCCAAGAGAAAGCGAGCTAGAAGACAGATGTAAAGAGCATGCCGGTGCTGAAGCTGAAAAGAGAAGTCTCCAAGAGATCCCCGAGGCCCGAAGCCGTCAACGATCTGAGATATATCGAGAAATCCATCATAAGTAATAATAGAAGCCTCACAGCTGCATTAACCTGTCCCTGGGACTGGAGAAAAATGTGGGAACTATGACCTCTTCTCAGTCCGAGATCTCCAGAATGGCCGAAAAGTCGTTCATAGTCAGACATAACTCCTTAGCACTGAAACAGAATACATGAACCTCGGGATCCCATAGCTGGGCTGCTCCTCTCAGAAGATGCCATTCAATCCTTAAGGATCGTAGAGAGAGCAGTGCATCTAGACCAAAGTTGTGGAAGTTTTACGTTCAATTGGGGAGAAGTCGCTCATTTTGGCCGACAGAGAGTTATTGCAAGAGTGGGCTATGAAAGATACAAGGAGAATATAAAATATCCAGAACAGCGGGGTCTGGAGCAGCTGCCCCCTTTTATAGATCTAGAAATGGAGGGAACCCATAGAATATGCTCCAAGTTTCGCGTCAAAACCCTTTATTGTGGCTGTCACCTTTTTCCTACGGATGTTAACTTGTAACCCAATGGCCGTCAGCTTTTCCTCCCAAACCTCACGGCCATGATATCCAAAGTCCAAGTTGTGAACTTTTCTCCATAAAAGTTTAGGTCGCCATACCCAAACCAAACGGTCGCGAGATTATCTCTCAAGGCCATAACCTTTTTTATGTAAAAATTTTAACAGCATGTCCCCATTTTGCCAATGTGCTCTAAGCTGTAGTTATGAACCTGCTAGCAACTCACAACAAGAAAAGCAGCTCATATGGCAAGATTACAACCCATGAATCACATCATCATGCATAATAATAGTCTAAGTGGTCAAAAATGATTTTCATAAATATATAACAAAAAGGCATCCATGATAATAAAAGTGTAAACCACAGGGCATGAAGGCCCAACCCATTAAAAGAAAAGTAATGAGCATATATGTATGACGTGGCATGCAGGCCCCATAAGTGTATCTGTGCAGTATGACAAAGAGCAGTATGCTTGTATCAGTGTGTGTGTCGAAGCAGTGTATCAGTGGGAGAACTAGTATAAAAAACCAGTGTATTTGTGCAGAGGTGTATCTGTGTAATATGACAAGGCAGGGGAACAAAATGTATCAAGCTGGCACGCAGGCCCAAATAAGAATAGGCGCGCAGCCCTCCATGAACAGTAAAAGAGAAAGAGAATAGGTTGGGCAATGGTGGGATCATCACTCTCGCCAGGTCCTCTTCCTCTAGACCACGTAGTCTCCCTGGGACGACTCTCCAGATGTCGACCTGGTCTCCTCCTCCTCTAAGCTATCAATCGTCTGTTTAACGCTAGAAGTCTGAGCTTTGGATAAAGAAGCAGCAAAAGCAGAAGTCTGCGCAGAAGGTGCAGCTGGGGCAGCAGGTGCCGCGCGAGCACCACAAGTCCTCAGTCCTCCGCCATGCCCACCCTGAAAGAAGGAAAACGGGCCACGTCAGCTAAGGCAGATAAGTGTGAGCAGAAAGAAAAAATGCAAGAATGTAAATAAGAGACAGAAAGGACTAAGTGTCGTAATAGGGCCACCCCAAGGAGCAGGAGGCTCTAGGCCCTAGGTTAAGAAGGCAGCATCTCAGCGACGAACCAATATTCTCAACCCAGAGATCAGGTGAAAGGACTGGCTGCACCACTCCCGGGCATCTGGAAAATATCAGAAGCAGTTAGATATCAGAATCAGTCAGATATGAAAATCAGTATGGGTATAAGAATCAGTGTAGTCACATCATTGCAGTGAGATATAAGGGGCAGTATGTGAAACAGAAGGAAGGATGTCATACTTGCTCTACGCTGGGGGGAAGGAGAATCTCCTAGGCTGCTGGCTTGGGGATCCGGATCTGATGGAGATTCCCGTCCACGAAGGTGTCCACTGTCCATGGAAGCTCGGGGTGAACAGGGCCTAAGGCAGCGGGAGGAGGACCTTGCGCGGCAGCACGAGCACCCATGGCAGGCATGAGCCTCTCTCAGGCAAAGACTGTGTAGTCATGATCCTCGCCTCCATCAGTGTGGCAGTATTAAGGCCCACCATGGCTCGGATAATCTCGGCTGTACGGAGGGTGCGGTCTGACACATGCCCACCGGAGGTGTCCTCGAGATACGAAAATGGTCGTACCCCAAGGACCGCCAAACAACGCGCTCACCAAGGTACCACTCCCTACAAAATGGCCCCTCAAGCAAGACACGGGTCCGGGTAACCTCGCGGATCCACATCAAGTCGGCACCAGCTCGCTCCTCCATGCCCATCCATATGTCCCAGCGAAGTTAAAAATCAAAAGAAGCCTGTCATTAGGTAGTGTATGAATAAGGAATGAAAGGGACAACTCAACAAAGAACAGTAGATGACTTACTCAATTGGGGGTGAGGTTGTCCAAGAAGAGGCGGTCATCATCTAGGTCCTTCCCACTAGGCTTTGTACCCCAATGGCGTCTGGCCCATCGAAGTTTCTAGGGGATCACGCGGGGGTTATCACAAGAGTTCACTGGCTGGAGCATACTCAGAAACTTGTGGCCTAGAGCTGCAGAAAATCGAGAGAAGCATTAGCAAAGTTGAAATAGATATACAGATATGGAAATGGAAAAAGAAAGCACGGAAGGCAAAGACAGTATGCATACCTCCTAGATACACCAGTACCCACCGACGCTCAGATCAGAGGTCTTAGTAGCTGCGCTCATGTACCCATATAAGGTGGCCAATGCAGCTCCTCCTCAGTCATAGGAGCCGACCTAGCCCACCACTACCATGGCAGCAAGATAGTGGAGGTGCACCCTATTCTCTATGTTCGGGAATAAGGATATCTCGAACATATAGAGAAGGAATGAACATGCCACCCATTTAAATTGGTGGACCTCGAAGCAGACAAAATGACGGAATGTCTTCTTCAGCCACGTGTACCGTACGCTCCCCTTTTCGATGAAAGGGGGCATGTAACCAAGAAGGTGCATGAGAGCCTCGGGGCTCTGGCAGATATCAGAACCAAACGGGATCGGGTCGCCGCCCGCTCGATTCCCGGTGATGAGAGAGAAGTAAGGGGAGTAAGAGGCACCTCAAAGTGGGAAGATGGAAGGTGTTGGTGGTGTCCCACCACCTCTCTATCAAAGCCGTAAGGGTGACCAGGTCATTGCTGGTCCCCTCTAGCGTGGTAATGAAGCTGCTGAAGCCTGCCTGATCGACAATATCTCAATTGTGGGGAGGGAAGGCCGTGTACCACTCCAGGCCATTTGAGGATTTTCCAAAACCGCGAATACGAAGTTGCCCCAAAAACAAAACAAAACAAACAAATTAGTAAACAAAGAGTAATAATGGAATCAATGAAATAACGAAAACGAAACAAACAGAAACAATGACATGACCAAAATCAAAGTGCGTGACAAGATATCAGAAACAAACTGACGATAATTAAAACAACTTCAAAAAGAGACTCAAAATCAACATACGCTTTAAGGGTCAAAACCTCACTCGCTTCATTAATTCAAAATCCTACTCCCGTTTCAAAATCGATAACGACTCAACCCAATTAAAACCAATTCGCTAGAATTCAACTTCAACGAAAACAAGACTTCACTCATATTTTCGACTCAATTTCAAAATTTGATCTAAAAACTCATCTGACATAGTTTCGCAAAATTTAAATTCAACCTCGATCAAAATTCAAGTTCAAAATTCAATTTCCTTTCAACATAGCCCCTAATATGCCTCGAGCCCATCCCAAATTGAATCTCGAAAAACTCAAAATAGTGGACTCAACCAAAATTTTGTCTCTATAAAGAATGCAAAAATCAATTTCAAACTTAACCCAACCTAGCCTTAACCCCAAGTTGACTCTGTTTTTAAAATCCAACCAATTATGTTTCAAATTCAAAACTTTAATTCAGTTGCAAATCAACGTTCTAACTTGTTAGTTCCGTTTCCCAGCCCAAACTAGCTCCTAACTCCGTTTCAAACATGTTTTAGACCCACATTTTAACATGATCTCTATTTCAAGATGTTCCCAAGTTTTCAAAATTCAGTTTAGCCCAACATCTACTCAGATTCATTCTCAAATTCAAAATCAAATCCAACTTAATCCAAAAATTCAAATCCATCCCGGAATTCATTTTCTACGAATTTAAGCTTGTTTTAAACAAAATTTCAAGTTTGATCGTAGGTTTAACCAAAAGTCCATTTTCATCAAAATTCAAAGTTTCGTTTTAAACCGAGATTCAACCCAAAGCTCATTTTTTTGCCCAAGATTTAATGTTCATTCATTTCAAAGTTCGTCCCATCCAAGTTTAAGAATTGTTCAAATCGAGAACAAAGGCTCATGACATCTAAGTTCGGGATCCACTTTAAAATCCAAGTTCAGGGCTCATCCTATCCAAGCCAAGGTTTACTCTAATCCCAAAACCTTGATCCAATTCATTCCAAACAATGATACAATTTAAATTCAAAAAGTTTCATATCCAATTCAAATTTTAACGTGATTCCTGTTCAAGTGAACCTCTTTTTTGTTACGATCTAACTTAGAGTCAAAAATTAAAATCCAAGCCTAAACTAAAATTCGAGTTCAACCCCAATAAGTTCAACCCAAAGTTCAAAGTTCCATCCAAAGTTGTAACCATCCAAAAATTCAAAATTTCGTTTCCATCTAATGTTCAAAGTTTCATTTCCATGTCGAGTCAAGGTCTAACCTAATCAAGTCCAAGTTTCAAATTCAATTTTCAGCACCCAAGTCAAGTGTCCAAATACCAATTCAAATTCAGTTTAATCCAATCCAAACAAGACAACAAAATTTGAAACCCAAAATAATCAAATTCAAGTATACATCCACAAAGCATGTAAAGATTCAAGTTTTGGGTTTACCTCGAGGTTCCTAGTAGAAAGACGATCTTCGCGACACCGGAGAAGGACCTCATGCTCCGTTATCATGTCCGGAAGGAAGAATCTCTTCATAATCGATTTTCATAACCGGCGAAGAAGAGGGATGTAGGTCCCGACATTGAAATGCTTCGGCATGCCCGGCACATCTCCTCCCTCGAGTAGAAGGTCCTCGTCATCGTCCACGCCACCATCACCTTTGGCGCCACCACCCACGCTACCTCCATCCACACTCGCGGCACCGCCACCACCACCACCGCCACCACCGACCTCGCCACCACCTGCGCTACCTCCTCCACCGGCCAAAGCACCACCACCACCTCCGGCATCGTCGCCGATGAACCTAAAACCACTCCCAACTACAACAAAGTGTAGGAGCGGGAGAAGCGAGAGTAGAAACATTGTGAGAAAATCGAGAAAGAGTCAAAAGAAAGAATGAGATATGAGAGTCGAGAGTGAAGAAGTAGTGAGTCGAAAGAGAGTGTGAGAGCTTGAATGAGAGTGAGAAAGATGAGTGGAATATAGTTTTCTCAGTTCGCGCGAATGAGAGTTTCAAACCTGGCACAGACCCTTGTATTCCTATTGACATCACGACTGCAAGATCCGCTTCTTTTAAAACTGACAGCCGCCACATTCAGGCCCGAGCTGCTAAGTTTGTTTATAATGGCCGTGACGTTTATTCAAAGGTTTCAACCGGCCGTGAACTTCATGTATAGGCCACAATCTCCCTAGGGCACAATAGTGCAAGCCGCCACTTCCAAAAGTAACGGTCGCCATGTTTTTATGCCCCCACCTTTGTGGACCTTTGAGCTATTCTCGTGTAGATCTTGAACGAATTAAAAACTCTTTTAGCTTGTCTTCATATTCTGAATGTCCCTTTTAAAACCTCCATCCTTGATATGACCTAAAACTGCTCCTTTACCTCTTCGGTCCTTCTCATGACCTTAAACTGATTCGTCAGTCCTTGACATGACCTAAAACTGTTCCTAGCATCCCCGTTCCTTCTCATGACCTTAAATTGACTCGTCGATCCTCGACATGACCTAAAACTATCCTTAACACCTTGAGTCCTCCTCATGACCATAAACTGACTCACGACCTAAAACTGTCTCTAGCACCTTCGGTCTTTGTCATGACCTTAAACTGACTCATCGGTCCTCAACACGACCTAAAATTGTCCCTAGCATCTTCGGTCCTCCTTATAATCTTAAATTGACTCGTCGGTCCTCAACACGACCTAAAACTGTCCCTAGCATTCTCGGTCCTTCTTATGACCTTAACTGACTTGTCGGTCCTCGACACGACCTAAAATTGTCCCTAAACTAACTTGTTGGTCCTCGATATGGCCTAAAATTGTCCCTAGCATCTTCGGTCCTCCTCTTGACCTTAAACTGACTCGTGAATTCTCGACACGACCTAAAACTGTCTCTAGCACATTCGGTCCTCCTCATGACCTTAAACTGACTCGTCGGTCCTCGCCACAACCTAAAATTGTCCCTAACATCGTCGGTCCTTCTCATGACCTTAAATTGACTCGTTAGTCCTCGATATGACCTAAAACTATCCCTAGTACCTTCGGTTCTCCTTATGACCTAAAACTGACTTGTCGATCCTTCTCATGACCTAAAACTGACTTGTCGAATCATGCACAACCTGAAACTACCCCTCAACCTTCGGTCCCCATCACGACCTAAAACTGATAAACTTGCCCCTTCTGTAAGAATTCGATCCTCCACGTGACCTAAAATTGACTCCTCGGTCCTCGCATGACCTTAAAATGCCCCTAGAATGATCGGTCCTTTTCATGACCTTAAATTGACTAATCGGTCCACCTCATAACCTTAAACTGACTTGTCGGTCTCCAAATGACCTTAAACTATCCTTAGCCTCATCAATCCTTTCACGATCTAAAATTGATTTATGTTTCCACGGTCTGTGTTGTGACCTTAAAATATTTCTTGCATCGTACTGTACCTATCATGCATCATGATTAACCTGTTTACATCATATGTATTACCCCGCGAACTACGATCGGTCTAATCCTTTGTAATAGGGTTACGTAGAAAGCTTGATAGAAATTCCAGTTCGACCACACTGTTCTACAAATTTTGTTTGTGCTTAACATTGGTGGCTTGTTCGATTGGTTTATCTCTGGTGTTTTGACATTTACATGCACCACGAGTTGCTGCAAACTTTGTCAGAAAGGGACAACTGTAGACACCCCAATCTAACCAAGCCGAATCTTAGGCACCTGCCTCGAATGTGCTCCAATGACAAAAGTATGAGAATTATGCTCGAAGATATTCCCAAGCAAGAAAAATCACAAATATGGCTCAAAACCCAAAAATCCTAAAAAAGAACATCAGGCCATGACATTCCCATCTGCACGGCTGCCACCTTTTTGAAAATCTTAGAACAGGCTGTGTCCTTACTCTCACAGTTGTAACCTTTTTTAAAGACTCTAAACCAAGCTGTGACTTTCTTTGTCACGGTTGTCACTTTTTTATCCAGGGTGCGACTTGTGAAAGACACGAATGTCCTTTTCACCACCATAAAGGTAGCGGCCTGTACTGTTGTGGCGCCCAAATTTTTGGGGTTTTGAAAAATGATAAAAAATATAGAATTCAAAAGATGTTTAAAAAATACTTTAACACCTTGAAAATCAAATTTTAAAAATTCATTTTTGTTGAAAATGGAGTCGCAACTTAGTTTTTGAGAAAAACTAAAAAAAAACAAAAATGGCTATTGATCTTGAAAACGTCAACCAGAGAAAGAGGGTTAGGGGACTAAGGTATGAATCAAAAAATATGTTAGGCACTCCATTCGCCCAACCATAAAGTTGGCCTCTACTAATCATCATTAGATCTTTAATAGAATTTCTCAAATGCATGCAGATAAAAAAAGTGAAAGCAAGGAGAGAACATTCAAAATCAAATATGAAAAATACATAACATAGGTATATAAAACGCCAAATAAAGCAAGTATCAAAAGAAAAACTCTAAGTCCTACGACATGCAATTTCTAACTAAAGGATACATGGAGCACACTATAGACACCCCAATTTGACTCCGCCTAATCTTAGGCGAATTCGATGATGAGAATAGATGAAATAGTTCTTTAGTTTGATCATCGGGAGGTGATCCAAGCTTGATATTTAAACTCGGAACCTTCAAACCAATGAAATTTTGACAAATCATCGAAACTTGCTGCCCAAGTAAGGCGACCGCCATGTTCATTATGGCGATCGCCAATAGAACCTCTTGGAAACCCTACAAAACATGGCGACCGCCACCTTCCATCATGGCGACCGCCAACTCCCATCATGGCGACCGCTATAGAACTTTGTGGAACCTTTCAAAAACATGGCGACCACCAACTTGCATGGTGGCGACCGCCAACTCCAAATGACCTGATGTGTCCCTAAAACGTGGCAACATTTCATTGACTGATAAAATCTATAAATACCGTACCTCTGGTACGTTTTCGAGGACAGAAAATGAGTGAGAGATTTTGAGAGTGAGGCTCTGAGAGATGCCGACCAATTTCGAGCCCTGACGCCGAAACCCTGCCGAAGCACCGAGTTTAGAACCTCCGATATCCACATTGAAGCCCTGTTTGGATCACTACATGAGGATCAACCTATTGGAGCATATTCCCAACTTGAGGATTCCCCGGCAATC
>JAULJZ010009611.1:0-65560 GCA_032270985.1 Heliamphora pulchella | reverse complement strand
AGAGAGAGAGAGAGATTCTTTTGATCACATGGTGGGCCCCATAAAATCTCATTAACTAATTAAAATATAATTTTAAATCCAAGATTTGCATTGAACCAAACAAAAAATGTACTTGCTAACCCTAGGCTCTTTAGGCCTTGATATATATATTTATATATCAAGCCTTACGTATGAATATATATATTTTATCCCCACATATTCTCTGTTGAGCCAAAATAGTGATATATGTGGATATATATACTTTTTCTCTACCAATAAATCACCATGGAACCTACCAATTTCTCCACCAATTAATTACAATGCGACCCACCAAACCACCTTGGTTAAAAGTTAAACTCTAGAGTTTGCCTTGAGCCACTAAAAAGTCTTATACTTTTCAAGACTTTTAATTATAGAAAATTATTTTTATATTATTTTTTGTATAAGGATATGCATATTATATTTTCATATATCATCTTTTGAGCCATAATTCTGATTCGTAATATTATATACAATTCCTTTCCACCAATCATCTTTTGAGCCAAAATATCTTTGTAGATGTTTTATACACCCTTTTACCTCTTTAATTCATCTTTGAGCTGTAAGAATTTTATGCAGCTATAATTTTTTTCCAAGATCATCATCACCTTTTGTTACCCTTACAATCAACATCATATTCATGTACTAAAATCTTACAACCCTAATAATCAAATGTACCAATTAACTATTTAGTCCTTTTTGATGACAAAAAGTGAAAGACAAAACCTTACCTCTTGAGCCCATAAAAGGACCACCACTAACGACCAAGAAACCTTGCTTGGATTTGAGGTCTTTGCAATCGTAACCTTTGAATGTGTGACCATAAACTTCTCAATTCATGGCTGCAAACTTCTAGGCCTTACATTGTAACTTTTTGTTTAAATAATCTTTGCAGGAGCCAGCTTCTTCGTAGTGACCTTGAATTTCATTGTTGCGACTAATATTTTGTGAGTACTATTGGTGAAATAGTTTTTCTCTCTCTCAGTGGTGTTTCATATTTGTTTTCGAGTCTCACGGCTTGTAAAAAAAATAAGCACAAAACTTTCTTAGTGACTTAGCCTATGTCTCGAAACTTATATTGTTATGCTCCAAAACCCATGGTCACGTGAAAATCCACCAAACACCAATTTTTTTAAAAAATAGGGTTTCATACATTCAAATTCACCTGTTGAAATTAGAATAATACCTAGCATGCATCTCTCATAAGCAGTAAATATTCAGTTCCAACATGTATAAATATATCGCCCTAAGGCGTACAAAACATGCCTTCTGAAACAGGCATACAAAAGAGAAACTAGTAAAGTCTTCCGCCACTACGGGCACCACTAGATCAACTCCTCATGATCATCAATCTCATTACCTAAAAAAAGTTTGACAAGTTCCACATCGTGAGCCGAAATCCAATAGAAACAGACTATAAAACTGTAAAGCAGAATATGCAATCATATGATAGGAGTTAACTCAACCACAACAAGACCAAGCATTAAAACTAATGCAAGTAACGCATTACAGTTAACAAAAAAAAACCAAAATGTTGTTCCCTCACAGATCATACAACCGTGGAAAAAGAAGAATGAATCCTATATACTGACTCCGTCACAAAGGACAGAGGAAACAACTATAGACTCATGTCCATTACCTAATTCCTAATCATTACAAGACCAGTTACATAATGACAAGTTCTATACGAAACACCACAACGTAACTGCTTAATTTACGAGCCCGAAATCTGAGGGTACAAAGCACCCAACTGCTTAATTTATGGGGACTAATCAGAAGGTACAAAGTACCTACTCTGCGCACGTTTTCAGACTTCCACCGAGGACAACTCGTGCCAAATACCCGCTATCCTGGTACATCAAGAGAAACATCTAAAAATCGACCCATAGCTCGACTACGAAAAGAATTTCCACAAATATACATTAAACATGCATATAAATCCATCCATCAACATGGAGATTAACAAAACATTTTCGAAATATTTTTTTTCGTTTTCAACAAATTATTTTAAAACTTGAGACTCAATCCCAAGGGTTAGCTCAAAACCTCCAAAACACCAAGTGTTGAGATTTTTATCAAAAACCACTATTTTTAAAATCACCTCTTTGAAAACCATAACCTTGGAAAACCATAACCACAAGCTTAATATCATGTAATAAACCAAGAAAAAGCGAAAGACAGGCTTTTTATCCGAAAAATAAGATTTAAACATAAAACATGATATTTGAAGCATTTTTAACATGTAAAAATGCATATAATTGCATGAAACACCCTTTAACAACAGTAGGGTTTAGAATCCTACCTCGGTGAGTTGAAACCCGAAGCCTCAAAATTCAAACCTCGTCAAAACGAGAATCTGACCAGATAAACGCGAAGCTAGCAGCGTGAATAACAAGGATCCACAAGCTGATCGTCGAAAACTAGGCTTGGGAACACAAGAATGTAGAGAGAAGGCAAAGAGAATGAAAGAAAAAAGCTTTCTCCAAACATTCCAGCCCTTGGAATATATATAGAGCTCGGCAAAACACGCGCCCAATAGACTGAAGAGGCCGCTTCAGTCGATTGAAGGTATGTTAGATCTACACGACTCTCGCCACCGCCACGGTCCAGTCGACTGGAGGGGTCGGTCCAGTCGACCGAACCTAAAAACTTCAATCCAGTTGACTAAACATACCAGTCCAGTCGACTGAACTGCTGGGTCATAGCCTACTATTTTGGTCTCAGTTTAACATTCCAAAAACCAACCAAACAAGCCTAAACGAAGCCCAAAAAAGCGTATAACACATCTACACATGCTGTCCTATAATTCCAAAACATAAACCTTTCATAGGTGATATTCATGTAATGAAAGAAACACGTCAAACATGGACATATATCAAAAATGAAATGGTACAGGGTCTCACAACTCTCACCCCTTAAGAAATTTTTCCCCTAAAATTTACCACAAGGTCATGAGGTAAACAGTTCTGGGTATCTAGCATGAACTCCAGACTCAAGCTCCCATGTCACTTCTTCAACCCGGTGATGAAGCCAAAGGACCTTGACATAAACAATCGTTCTCCCTCTCAACACTTGCTCCTTCATGTCTATAATCTTTAGAGGACGCTCCTCATACGTGACATCCTCAAAAACCTGCAACTCGACTCAATCCAGAACATGTGATGGATCTGGATCATACTTTTGAAGTATGGAAACGAGAAATACATTGTGTACATATGCTAACCGAGGTGGCAAGGCCAGACGGTATGCTGCCACCCCAATCCTCTCTAAGATCTTGAATGGTCCAATAAAACGTGGTGATAGCTTCCTGCTACGACCAAATCTCATCAAGCCTCTACGTGGTGAGACCTTCAGAAACACATGATCCCCCACTGTAAACTCCAACGGTCTCCTCCTCTAATCTGCATAACTCTTCTGGTGGCTCTGAGCTGTCACCAGACGCTGACGAATCATGATAATCTTCTCTGTCGTCTCTCGTACTAAGTCGGGTCCCAAAATAGTGGTCTCTCCCACATCTGTCCAACACACAGGAGATCTACACGGTCTACCATACAAAGCCTCAAACGATGCCATCCCAATACTGGACTGATAACTGTTGTTGTATGTAAACTCTGCCAATGATAGATGATCTTCCCAAGAACCTTAAAAATCAAGCACACAGGCTCTCAACATATCCTCTAAAATCTAGATGGTCGTCTCAGATTGACCGTCTGTCTGTGGGTGAAAAGCTATACTAAAGGTCGAGCTCGTCCCCAAAGCCACCTGAAGACTCTGCCAAAAGCACGATGTAAAGCACGGGTCTCGATCAGAAACAATAGTCACAGGTACTCCATGTAGTCGGACTATCTCACGTACATACAACTTACGCAATCTATCCACCGAATCCTTCACACGAATGGGAAGGAAGTGTGCCGACTTCGTCAACCTATCAACCACAACCTAAACAGCGTCATGTCCCTTCGGCGATCGAGGAAAACCTGATACAAAATCCATCATGACATTCTCCCACTTCCACTCGGATATAGGCAGTGGCTGTAACAATCCTGCCAGCCTCTGATGTTCCACCTTTACTTACTTACAAGTAATGCACTAAGAAACGAACCGAACCACATCCCTCTTCATTCTCGTTCACCAAAACTGACGGTGTAAATTGTGATACATCTTCGTGCCTCTTGGATGCACTGCAAGATGTGAGTGATGAAAATCATGTAGCACCTCAGCACGGCACGACTCTGGCACAAACAATCGCCTTGTCAATCTCAGACTCTGATCTGGGCCTACAACCCATCCCGTAGTGTCCTTCCCACTGGCAACGTGGTCCCGTATCATCTGAGCCTCCTGATCGGTTCACTGAGTCTCTAACACACGTGCAACTAATGCAGGTCGTGAAGCTACTAAAAACAAAGTCGCACCTCTTCTTGTCTCCCTGAGACACAGATCAAAGATTCCAACATCTCTAAGCATATCCCATTCTCGCATAGCTACAGAAGCTAACGAACCATGGGATCTCCTATTGAGTGCGTCAGCTACGACATTTGCCTTTCCCATGTGGTACTGCAAATCGAAGTCATAGTCTTCCAACAACTCCATCCATCGTCGTTGGCGAAAATTCAAGTGTTTATGTGAAAACAAGTATTTTAAGCTCTTGTGATAAGAGAAAACATCGAAGTGCTCACCATAAAGGTAGTGACGCCATATCTTCGAGGTGAAGACCACGACTGCCAACTCTATATCGTGTCTAGGGTAGTTCTTCTCGTGTATCTTCAACTGTCGTGAGCCGTAGGCCACAACCTCATCTCCCTGCATCAATATATAGCCCAAACTATCATGCGACGCATCGCAGTACATGTATACCCCAGTCCTCGCTCTAGAAAATCAACACTGGCGTACTAGTCAGTTTCCTCTTCAACTCCTGGAAAGCCAACTTACAAGACTCGCTCCATACAAACATGACTCCTTTCCATGTCAAACGCGTCATCGGTGCTGCCAATCGAGAAAATTCCTTCACGAACCACCGATAATAGCCTGCTAAACCCAGAAAACTACAAATCTCAAAGACGTTCTTCGGTCGCTCCCAACTCATCACAGCATTAGTCTTCGACAAATCCACTGATACCTCATCTTTCAACACTACGTGCCCAAGAAATCTCACATCTGACATCCAAAACTCACACTTCTCGAACTTTACATACAAACAATGCTCTCTTAGAAGCTGTAGGATAACATGCAGATGCTCCTCATGCATTTTCCTCGTGGGTGAATAATCAGAATATCATCCACGAACACGACTACAAAACTATCTAGATAAGGGTGGAAGATACAGTTCATCAAATCCATAAATGTTGCAGGGGCATTTGTCAAACTGAATGGCATGACCAAAAACTCGTAGTGACCGTAACGATTTTGAAAGGCAATTTTCGCTATGTTCTCGTCTCTAATCCTCAGCTGGTGATACCCGGACCTCAAGTCAATCATCGAGAAGCAACTCGATCCCTTCAGCTGGTCGAACAGGTCGTCAATCCTCGGCATAGGATACTTGTTCTTCACCGTCACCTAGTTCAGCTTCCTGTAGTCTATGCAGAATCTCAAGGACCCATCCTTCTTCTTTGCAAAAAGAGTTGGAGCTCCCCACGGTGACGTACTCAGCCGCACAAACCCCTTGTCAAGCAACTTCTGCAACTGCACCTTGAGTTCTCGCAACTCAACCGGTGCAAAGCGGTATGATGGCATAGAGATTGGAGCAGCTCCCGGGATAAGATCAATAGAGAACTCCACATCATGGCTTAGTGGCCACTCGAACAGGTCATTTGGAAAGACATCTGGGTAATCACAAGCCACTGGGGGTAACTCCTCTCAAACCCTAACTGTCTCATCCAACTTGAGAGCAGAAAAGAGGAAACCCAAGTTCCCTCAAACCTGAGCGGCACCGGGCATAGACGCCAAGCCCTTATCCCGATTACCCAGAAAGT
Source organism: Heliamphora pulchella (assembly GCA_032270985.1). Classification (NCBI taxonomy): domain Eukaryota; kingdom Viridiplantae; phylum Streptophyta; class Magnoliopsida; order Ericales; family Sarraceniaceae; genus Heliamphora; species Heliamphora pulchella. Next base: position 59,573 of record JAULJZ010009611.1, on the reverse strand, counting down.
AAAAGTAGTCACCCTCCGACGTACAGATCGACACTCTCCGTCGCTCACAATCTATAAAGGCACGGTAGGTAGTCAACCAGCCCATCTCTAGGATGACATCAAACCTGGTCATGTTTAGAATAATAAAATCAAACTCTAAACAACGACCGGTGACTCCTAACTCACAAGATCTGTAATCTCTACTCAACACCACATTCCCACTGATTGGGGATCTATACTCAACACACTACCCAACAAATCTGCCACCAACCCCAATGTAGATGCAAAGGCTGAAGATATAAAATAATGCGTTGCTCCCGTGTCAATAAGAACACTGGCCCATGATCTATAGACTAGAAGAGTACCTCTGATCATGGCTGGAGTAGCTGTAGCATCAAGCACAACTGGTGCTTTGGAAGCACTGGGACTAGCAAGGACATAAGCTCTGGCCTGTGGTGCTCTAGTCTATCCCCCATAACTCTGAACCGTCGGCTACCTCACAAACTGTGCCGAGGCACCTCCTTCTGTAAACCTAGACGTCTGAGCCCTAGGTTGCTGCGAAGCTTATCGTCTCTGGGCAGACAGAGCAAGTAATGCTCCTGTCGCACTATGAACATTCCCTCATCGGGGATAAAATCTACGAATGTGCCCAGGCTGAGCACACTCAAAACGGGCGGGTGGGTCTCTCGCCTGTGACTGGGCAAGCGCTGAACTCTGAACCTGGCCCTTCTGCAGGCACTTTGGCGAACGATGCCCCGGCTATCCACATCGATAACAGATTGGCTCTCTCTACTTTGGCCTTCTTGTCGAGGCCACTGAAAGTACATGCATGGATAACTGTGGTTGATATGATCTGGCAAAATGAGAACTCAGACCTGAAGACCTTCGGCGCTTATTCCTACGCCCCTGAAGCTGTGTACCTCCATCACTCTGCTGGCTCTTTCTCTCCCTAACTCTACAGCTCTCTGCCGCCGAGTTCTCTACTCGGATAACGACATCCACCATCTAGATGTACACCTCCAATCCCAAAGCTGCAATTCTATCCTTGGTAGCCGGTCGAAGGCCCCTCTCAAACCTCCTCGTACGCAATTCCTCTGTAGATACCATCTCAGCTGCGAACCGCAACAGATTCGCGAACTTGGCCTCATACTGGACCACATTAAGGTTCCTCTAAATCAGAGAGAGGAACTCCTCTCGGTATGTATCCCTCGAAGATCTCGAGAAATACTTCTTCAAGAAAACTCTCGTGAAAGCGGCCCACGTGTCAACTATCGTGGTCTTGGCGAACTTCCACCATTCCCTTGCATCCTCTCGCAGTTGGAATGCCTCTAATTTCACGCGCAAGGCATCCTCCTCAATATCAAGAGTATCAAAGATCGTCGTGGTCACTTCCAACCACTTAGTAGCAACTTTGGAGTCTGGTTCCCCAAAAAAGGTTAGAGGATCCAACCGCCGAAACTTGCTCATAGCCACATAGGCTCTTGGCTCAGGAGCCCTCACTCTGGCCCTGGTCACCTCAGCCATAACGCTCATAGTAGTAAGCATCTCATGTATGATGTCAGCACTGCCCACCTGTTCCTGTGGGGCATGAACATCCCCCTCCTCCAGAACCTGAACATACGCACGACCTCGGCCACGACCCCGTCCCCATCCTCTCCGCGTGGACATAATTCTATATGAAGGCAATATAACAAGATAAGATTTCATACAACATGTTCTTAAAACATAACACACATAAGCATGCTAACACATAACCACTTAAGATCATGTAAACACGTCTCACATACCGAGGAGAACTAACAAGACCGACTCGTCAATTTGGATAACTTATTCAGATTCCTTGCTAGAAAATACGTCGGCCAAATGCGTTTCAAACTTGGCTTTTGGATATGTTAATCCAAACGCCCTAAGGCAAGACTAATCAATCCTGGTATTCAACCTCCATACCTACATATACACCAACTATCATGTTCAACAAGCTATCAGCATGTTATAAAAATAGTTAAACACATGCTAGCAAGCATACGTAATCAACCTCACCAGGTGATAAATCCTCTTTCCATGGCTCTTAGGCATTCGAATCCAGAACTCTGATACTAAGTTGTCACACTCCAAAACCCTAGGTCACGTGAAAGTTCACCAAACACCAATTTTTAAAGAAAGTAGGTTTTCATATATTTAAATTCACCTGTTGAAATCAGAATAATACCTAACATGCATATCTCATAAGCAGTAAATATTCAGTTTCAACACGCAGAAATATATCACCCTAAAGCGTACAAAACATGCCTTCTAAAATAGGCATACAGAAGGAAAACTAGTAAAGTCTTCTTCCACCACGGGAACCACTAGATTAACTCCTCATGATCATCAATCTCATTACCTAAAAAAGGTTTGGTAAGTCCCACATCGTGAGTCGAAGTCCAATAGAAACAGACTATAAAGCTGTCAAACAGGATATGCAATCATATGGTGGGAGTTAACTCAAGCACAACAAATCCAAGCATTAAAACTAATGCAAGTAACACATTACAGTTAACAAAAAAAAAACCAAAATGTTGTTCTCTCATGGATCATACAATCGTGGAAAAAGAAGAATGAATCCTATGTACCAACTCTGTCACAAAGGACAGAGGTACCAACTATAGACTCTTGTCCATTACCTAATCCCTAATCATTATAGGACCGGTTGGATAATGACAAGTTTCATATGAAGCACCACAACGTAACTGCTTAATTTACGGGCTCAAAATCTGAGGGTACAAAGCACCCAACTGCTTAATTTACGTGGACTAACCCAAAGGTACAAAGTACCTACTCTACGCACATTTTTGGACTTCCACCCAGGACAACTCGTGCCAAATACCCGCTATCCCGGTACATCAAGAGAAACATCTAAAAATCGACCCAAAGCTCGACTACGAAAAGTATTTCCACAAATATACATTAAACATGTATATAGATCCATCCATCAACATGGAGATCAACAAAACATTTTCAAAATGTTTTTTTTCGCTTTCAATAAAACGTTTCAAAACCTGAGACTCAACCCCAAGGGTTAGCTCCAAACCTTCAAAACACCAAATGTTGAGATTTTTATCAAAATCACTATTTTCAAAATCACCTCTTTGAAAATTATAACCTATGAAAACCATAACCACAAGCCTAATATCATGTAATAAATCAACAAAAAGCGAAAGACATGCTTTTTATCTAAAAAACAAGGTTTAAACATAAAACATGATATTTGAAGCATTTTCAACCAGTGAAAACGCATATAATTACATGAAACACTCTTTAACAACAGTAGAGTCTAGAATCCTACCTTGGTGAGTCGAAACTCAAAGTCTCAAATTTTGAACCTTGTCAAAATGAGAATCTGACAAGATAAACGCGAAGCTATCAACGTGAATAACAAGGATCCACAAGCTGATCGTCGAAAACTAGGCCCGGGAACACCAAGAATGTAGAGAGAAGGTAGAGAGAATGGAAGAAAAAAGCTTTCTCTAAACATTCCAGCCCCTGGAATATATATAGAGCTCGGCAAAATAGGCGCCCAGTTGATTGAAGAGGTCGCTTCAGTCGACTGAAGGTATGCTAGATCTATAAGAATCTCACCACTGCCACGGTCCAGTCGACTGGAGGGGTCGGTCCAGTCGACCGAACCTAAAAACTTCGATCTAATCGACTGAACATACCAGTCCAGTCGACTGAACTGCTGGGTCATGGCCTACTATTTTGGTCTCGATTTAACAGTTCAAAAACCAACCAAACAAGCCTAAACGGAGCTCAAAAAAGCATAAAACACATCTACACATGATGTTATACAATTCCAAAGCATGAACCATTTATAGATGATATTCATGTAATGAAAGAAACACGTCAAACATGAACATATATCAAAAATAAAACGGTACAGGGTCTCACATATATCATGCATTCTATAATTGTGATACCCAATCCCACATCAATGAGATATGAAATTATATCTGGTATATAAAGAAACTCGTGGGGTACTACTAATAATTTAAGCTTAAGCATTTTGGGCCGCGTTGTTAGGCTCTTTATTCAAATCATTAGGCCAGTAGTCCATTTAGGTCGTTGCAAATGGTTTCAGAGTCAACCTTGGTTTCCATATAGGGCTCCGTGGTGGTGTGGATAGAGGAGTAGAGGCTTCGAAGAGGGGTAGAGGCCCCAAGATTGTATACATTATGCACGCTTATGGGCTACTCTGTGTTCACTAATAGACTGCTATCTACATCTTAACTAAGGGAAGAACTTGGGTCACACGATGAGGGCATCACGTCTTTGAGTGGAGGATATTGTGATACCCAATTCTACTACTAATAACTTGGGTTTAAGCATTTTAGGCCGCGTTGTTAGGCTTTTATTCAAGTTATTGGATTAGTAGTCTACTTTGATCGTTACAATATTATTCTATTCCAGTAAGCATCCATCCATTTTGAAAAAAAGAAAAGACATAATTTTTATAAAATAAAATAAAGCATCCAAAACAAAAGAAGCACAAAGGCTTAGTGTATGTCAAAAGAAAGGGTAATATGGACCATCATCAAACCAAGGGCATGCAGACCTAATAAAAGGGTAAATAATGTATCCGACATAAATATAGTTTAAGCAAAAAAGAAGTCTCTTTCTCTCTCTCACTCTCAATATTTCCTCAGTCGCACTCGCCGAGAGGCTCCTAAAATCATTGTCGTCGTCGTCATAATCGTCGTTGATGGAGGAGGGAGATGAGTCCTCGACCTCGCCCAAGAATAGGAGGCTGATGCTCGATCAGATGAAGCCTAGGAACCACATCGCCTATCACGAACTGCCGCACCTCGACCATGTTAGGATTGGTATACTAAAAATCATATTTTTAGTATTTAATTTTATTTTAATAAAATTAATTTTTTATTTTATGAGAATCTTAATGAGTAATGTGTGTATATAATTTCATTAATGTTATATATGGATGTCCTTTATTTTATACAGTATTTAATCTGGTGTGTAGAGTACAACTTGCACACAGAAGATCAGATTTTAGGTTCTTGCGGAATATAAGTTAATTGTTCACAATTTAGATAGAAATAGACATACCATCCGTACGATTGTAGCATAGAATTTTAGTAAGCCTGTCTTGGTTACGGAAAATAGATAATAGCGTCATCTATTGTTCTGACACTCTGAGCTTGTACACTTTGTGTGTATTGAACAGGACACATTAGGATTATTAATTTTATACTGACTATATAAATTAATTCATACCCCAAGATTACTATGAATAGTGCTTATGCTTTTAATTCTAAAATTATTATTGATTTGTATATATTTAATATTCGTTGTTTTGATTTATTAGAGGGTGCGATCTTATATAGATCCATATTCCCGGTGAGTTGGATAACGGTATTATTTATATGGTAAATATTAATTATTCACGGAATTCACGTCCCGAATGATCGGGATTGACGATACCCCCTTAAGAAAGGTTATAAGTTTTGACCGGGCCAAATCTTGCAGATGAATTTGATTATCTAGCGGTTAAATAAGTTAAGCAGTAGGGCTTAAGAAATTTTAAGATTCCTATTAAATTAAATTGTCAGTAATTAAATTTAATTGGCGAGTATCAAGAATCTTAACGTGGGGAGAAATGTCAAGCATTTAAAAATATGAGCTTAATGCAAGATGGTCTTGAGATTATGGGTTATAGTGCAATTATAGTTCTTTAGTGGTGCGAATTATAATTTAATATTTTATAAAAATTGTAGAAACCGCTACAAGGTTTTCATAATTATAGATACCGCTGTGAAGTTTATTTAATTATAGAAACTGCTGGATGGGTATTTGTGTCACACTAGAAGGCTGATTCATAATTACTCCACAGGTCCCTACTGTAGCCCTATAAATATTTAGATAGGCTGAATCATATTCATAACTTGTCTTCAAAACTAAAGCTGACCAGGTTCTGCCAGTACGAGTTCTCGAAGGATCATAGCCCACACTACGTTTAGGAATCGCATAAGGAAAAACAGTAAAAGGTCATACGGGAACTTTAACTCGGAATAAAAAATCGTAGTTGGAGAATTGACCAAAATGTATTCTTCTAAATTAACTATGGTGGCACGAATTTTTATTTTGATCGTTCGATATCAAAAGTTTTATCTGGAGCCCATTTTGGCATTTTCCCGTCCAGTTACTTTTTATCGAAAATTGTTTATAAAAATAATGATCTTAACAGTTTTAACAGACCAGGGTAACACTACTGCAAGAATCACCAAGAAAAGAAAAGGCATAAACAAAAGAATGAATAAGCGCTCAGGAATGGAAACAAAGGAAATGAGAAGAATACTTACCACCTTAATGACCTATAGAGCGCATGGGGTTTCAGCCGCTCGAAGCGTAGCGTTCTGCTAACACATCAGAACTCGTAGATAGTCATCCAGCTACTCTCGAGTCATCTGCAAGTGAGAAGTCAAATATTCAGCAAGATAATAAAAGAGCATGAGTAAAAGGGAAAGTGTGTGAAATGGAAAAGTAACCTGTGATGGAGCGGTAGTGAAAGGAAACTCACAACTTGGTGGGATGGACACGGTAATGCTGACCGGGAATCTGGTCACCACCACGCTCACATCACAAGGGAGCATCGGAATGCCAAGTGCTCCAGCTGCAGCTTCTTCTCCTGCTGCTGGTGCTGCCAGTGCGGCAAGTGGGTCCTCTGTATCCACAGGTTGGGGACCAAGTTGGTCCATCAGGTGTGCTCTTGCATACGCAGTATAATCACCCACTGCCTCTAACTGACTCTAGGTCACAACCCCAACAGTATCTATGATAATGTCTAAGCCGCACATGGTGTAGGTATTACGCATCTTAGCAGGAGGTGGCTTGGGATCCAAAAGTGGTCGTAGCCCAAAGAATGGCTAATCACTCTCTCACCCAAATACCACTCCGCATATAATGGTCCCATTAGTAGGATCTAGGAAGTGCTCACGACGTGACTATCCATTAGATCTGTGCCCATTTGCTCCTCCATACCCCTTCAAACATCCTAGTGCACCTGAAAAGGTGATATCTTGTTAGCAATCATATAGAAAAGTAAGGAAAACGAAAGAAAAAAAAAGGATATATTTGCTCTATGGTCAATCTATCTCAAAAGAGGCAAAAATAGTTCAAAACCCTTTTCCCTGCCTTCCTTCCCCTAAATCTCTGAGTCCACCGTGCACCTTGAGGAATGACTAGAGGTTCTGAGTGCGAATTCGCAGGACATGCATCCCGAGGAACTCATAACTCCAGAGCTACAAAAATAACAAATTATATGAGTTGGAAATACAAGCATATTTGAATAAAAAGTGCAAAATAAATGGGAAAGATGCCAAGGTTGGTTTACCTCTCTAACCCTCCAGTACCTCACCATGCTCATCTCCTCTAGCACTTGTGTAACGACCTTCATAAAGCCGTATAAGGTGGCTAGAGCAGCACCACCCCAGTCATACATACCAATCTAATCCATGTGACGCATAACTCCTAGATAGTGTAGATAGATAGTATTCTCCTTATTCATAAATAAGGATATACCAAAGATGTGCAATAGATAATCTCAGGCTACCCACTTGAAGTGGCATCACTCGGTACATTGAAAGAACTAGAATTAACCGTAGAGCTAAGTACACTAAACTCGACCCGTATCCATCATAGGGGGTACGGTGCCCATGAAGTATGTCAGAACCTTGAAACGGATGCCAGTGATCATTGAAAAGTTGAGTGAAGTCAAAGTAGCCTCAAAAGTTATGAAATGAAAAGTGTTAGCAGTGTCCCACCACACAGTTAATTCTATCATTTGCACCCGATCATTGCAAGTATTATCTAGCAATAGAATAAATCGGCCAAACTCGCACCATTGACTAAAGCTCGACTCTGAGCAGGGAAAGCCCGGTACCACACCAAGGCCTTTCCTAAACCACCAAAGCCTTGGATGCACCACCCAGCCTGCAAAAGCAAAAGATGCTTTAAAACAAGTAGAATAATTGGAGAAGAAAATAGAAAAGACAGAGATTTTCCTTAACCATAGTAAGACGTGAAACGTCATCTAAGTACCTGTACCCTAGTGATACGTGAAGTTTCACCTAGGTTCAGTGTTCAAACTCTAAGATATGTGAGATGTGTCTAGGTTTTCCAAACCCTATTAGGATGTGAAACATCGTCTAGTGTTCAAACCCTAAGACACGTGAAACGTGTCTAGGTTTTCTAAACCATAGCAAGATTTGAAACATCGTCTAGGTACCCATATTCAAACTCTAAGATACGTGAATGTGTCTAGGTTTTTCAAACCCTAGTAAGACGTGAGGTGTTGTCTAGGTACCAACACCCTAGTGATACATGAAATGTCGCCTAGGTTTAGTGTTTAGAAATTCGTGAAATGTCTTCTGGGTACCTGCGTAAAATGTCCCTTAAGTCTCGTGTTCAAGTTCCTAAGTTTCATTAAACATGCTTCAGTCATAAAAGCTAAGTTTCGGCAGTGCACAAAAGGTTCCCTAGAGTTAGTGCCTAAGTTCGAAGTGTGAAAAAGGTGTAAATATGCTTAGAATTTGGAAAGTCAAGTATCACAATCAAATAGTCGATCCTTTAAACTAGGGGCAATGTTTGGGTTTGATCCGTTTTAAAACATACATGCTTGTTTAAGTTTGGACTTTAAGTTTGAATTTACATGCATTCTATATTCAGTTTAATACTAGTAAAGAAAAGAAAAGAAAAAAAAAAAGGAAATGAAACTATTAAAAGAACATTAAACCATTATTAAAAGAAAATGAACAAAAAGAAGAAGGAAAGGAAAATGGAATGCTAGTATTAATTTTAAAGATTAAACTAAAATTTAAAGAAAAGACAAAGCTTAAGCTATATTGAAAATAATTAGGCAGTCATTAGAAAAATATGGATGTAGTATTAACAAAAAGAAGAAGGAAAGGAAAATGGAATGCTAGTATTAATTTTAAAGATTAAACTAAAATTTAAAGAAAAGACAAAGCTTAAGCTATATTGAAAATAATTAGGCAGTCATTAGAAAAATATGGATGTAGTATTAACAACTATATCCACATAAGTGTAAGTGCATTAGCTTATGACAATAACAACATCAAAAGTTGTATTGTCAATTTATGTTAGCACTAATTAATAGATTTAATAAACTTAATGCAAGTAAGCAAATGAACAAAACAAGTAAGCTAAATAAGCTAAAACCTGAATTCAAACATAAATGTTGTAATTATAAGCAATATAAGAACATAATTAAGATGAAACAATCAAATTAACCCGGTCACTCCAAAGAGCAAGAAAATGGAGTTAGAAAGACCGGGGATCTAAGCAAAGTACCTGGATCGCTAAGGAATCCTCGAGTCGGAAAATGGAAATTCGTTCCTCGGGCAATGATCCAAGATGGGGTTTCAGTATCGGTCGAAGGTTCGGCTCTCGGTACTTCGGCAGGGTTTCAGCGTTGGCGCTCGGATTGCTCGGTGACTCAACAGAGCTTCTCTCACTAAACCTCTCACTAAAATCCTCCCCTAAAAATGTACGCTTGGGTATGGTATTTATAGAATTCTTCAACTAATGGGATGCTACCACGTTCTGGGACAGGCTAGGTCATTTGAAGTTGGCGGTTGCCAGGTTTGGAGATGATGGTCGCTGTGTTTGAAAAGGTTCCGCAAGGTTCTATCGGCGGTCGCCAAAATGAAAGTTGGCGATCGCCAGGTTGAAGGTGGCGGTCGCCACTTTTGGTTAGGAATTTCAAGAGGTTCTATTGGTGGTCGCCTCAATGAACATGGCGGTCGCCAGTTTTGGGAATAACTTGCATAGCAAGTTATTGGTGGTTCAACATAATTTCAGTGGTTTGAAGGTTTTGGTTCAAATACCGAGCTTGGATCATTTTTTGAGGATCGTACTAAGGCACCATTCCAACTGTTTTCATCATTGGATTCTCCTAAGATTAGGCAAGGTCAAATTAGGGTGTCTACAGGTTCAAATACTGAGCTTAGATCATTTTTCGAGAATCATACTGTCGTTTTTATCATCGAATTCACCTAAGATTAGGCGGGATCAAATTGGAGTGTCTACACTTGGGCTATGGATACATCTATATCAATATACTTGGGTTGGGATGCATGTGTGGTACCGGTTGGTCGGGTTTTACGATAAAATGGGTTTTGTACATAAAACGATGGTCTTAAAAGAACAAGAATGGGTATCTGAGGGTTGTGATATGACATGGTCATCATTTAAAATTCTAAGCATTTAGAAGTGAAACATAGGTTTCAAACTTGTATATATGCATATGATTGGTTTATTTCATTTTCTCCAAATGTTATGATCACGATTGAATTAATTTTGTGTTGGTACTTCAAGAAGTTAATAAATGAAATGTGAATCATAAGAAAATATGTATTGAAGTTTATGATGCATGTGTCTTGAAAAGAAACTTGAATACTTAAATGGAATATGATTTGAAAATAAAATGGAAAACTAAAAATTGAAATCGAAATGACGACAATATGTGAAAATGATTGGGAGAGGAACCAACTGTGGGTTGGACTCTCGGGTTGTGAAAATGAAAGTAATTAACAAATAATGAACCATGTTTGGATTGATGTGAATTAAGTTGGGCTTGAATAGCTCCGCGGTGAAAGATCAGAAATTTGCCCAAAATGGGGATCACATACCCACGGGTTTGCCCCCGAAATGTGATGGTTGTGTCGTAATAAGTTATAGAGCGACCTATTCCACAATGGCTTTGTATAGCCTATTGGGGCAAATGGGACGATGTTTCTATATGATGCATCCGACGCCGGTTCATTGGTTATAATACGGTTTTGTGAGAAACCAAGTAATGAGAAAGTAATATGGATAATGGGAAAGAACGAAATGTTTTAAAAAAGACCCAAGGAATGAGAATAATGGAATAAAGAGTTGATGTTATAACAAATGATTAAATGAATGGGATAAGTTGGTGTGCGTGGGTGTGTGCGTGTGAACGGATAACTAATTGATGAAACTTGTATTTTTACTTCGGTTGCACCTATCGCACCTCACAAATCAAGCATAACATTTGAGTTAGTCTTTATCCTACGAGCTCCGGCTCACGTATGTATACTAAACCATTTCAAGTTTTGAGGATTAGAGGTGATACCAGGGCAAATGATGCACTTTGAAAAAGGCTAGAGGAAAGACCTAGTGTATCTTTTGTATTTTTTGTTGTGTTTGTACATAAACTTAAGTGGATAATTGTAATGATATTATTGTTATAAATGAACTCTTGAAAACTCAAAGCATTTGTTTGGAATTTGATATGTACGAGAATATGGTTTCTTAAAGAATTTTTTTTTTTTCAAATATGTTTTGAAATCAAACCTATAGTGAAACAAAAGTTATAGTTGATGACTTTTAGGCAGGACGGTTTGGTGTTGGTTCATGAGTCCCCGGGGTTTGGGGAGTGACAAAATGGTAACAGCGCTCTAGGTTCGAATACCTAGGAGCCTTGAGAAGTAACAATGACCATTATATGTGAATTATTTGATGAGATTAGGCACCATTACATGGCATGAATTGTATGCTTGCATAGGCTTGCGGTTGAATTGTCTTGCGTATGTTATGTGTTTATATGAGCATAGAGGTCGAGTCTTAGGGTGATGTGGCATGCCATTTGGCGTCTGATCAATTACTTTGGGGTTCGAAATTAAAAAGCATTTGGCCCATGTTCTTTCTATGAGAAATCAAAATTAGTTACCCGAATTGTCACGTTACTCTGAGGTTTTCCCTTAGTGTGTAAATATGTGTTGATGTGATGTGACTAGGTGGTGGGTAGTGTATAGCTTGGTTTTAGAAGGTTAAGTTGAGTTTAACCTAGTTGGGTTTTGTGATATCCTTGTTATAGAAGTTATGCCCGTAGACCTAGGACGAGTTGTGGTCCGGGTGGTGGTATAGGTTGTGGAAGTGCGACCCGGTGGTTAGTGATTGTGGTGGATGTAAGCTTGCGAGATGAGCATTGATTGTTTAGAGTGTGTTGTACCTAGGTGAGCTGGGGGTGATCGTAGTTAGTTGCTCGTTATGTGTTGTGCTACCAGTAGCCTGACGAATAAGTATGGTAGAGTGTTTGAAACCTCTTGGAGGTTGTTTGTTTGTGGTCGGATATGAGGTGTGATTTTAGGCGCGTTGAGGATTATGTACATCATGAGCCGTGCTATGCCTTGAGCCGTGTGTCCTGGGATTGGGTATGGACGGGAGCATAGTGGATGGGAGCATAGTGGACAGGCGCGTAATAATCTCTTGCCTAAGGTGTGTTAGAAAGTTTAAACTTAGATAGTGTTTGGGAATGTCCTTTACCCTATGGGGTGTTGTTGGTAGCTCTAGCGGTGCCAGATAGTTTTGAGAGTCTGTTGATGACCCTTAAGTTTCTTTTAAAGCATATTACTAAGCTACATTCTTCGATAGGAGTCAGGAGTTGTACGATGATGAGTATGTGGGTTGGGGATGTTGTCGATGGATCGATTCTCGAGTGCTATACATGTATGTATGGTGAGATGTATATCGGTGGTAATTTTTGTGTGGTAAATGATGATTTGAGGTTGTTTGAAAAGTTTTACGGAGTAGAGTTCGTGGCTTAGGTTGTCGTTTTTAAGATTAGGAGACTATGTAAAATACGTAGTGTTTGGTGAGAATGTGGGTGTGGGTGTGAGTGTGTGAGGTTTATGGGGCATGTGATAAATGTTGTTAGTATAGCTGACTCGATCATTTTAGGATGACGTGTTGATGGGTGGAGATCCCTTAAGGGGATGAAGACGGTGGTCTATATCTGGCCTATGGCCTAGATGTGGTGGTGTTATTTTACCCTTAAGGGCGAGTGGTAGGGTGGTGCCGTTTGCTCTAGAGTTGGTGAACGAGGTTAGTTTTGTTTGTGTTGCATGTAGTTGATTTCATGTTCGGATAGTTGTGTGCCGATGGTACTCGTGTAGTGACATAAGAGACAAGTGTTCTCGGTTGAACGTATTGTGTTTTCTAATGGGTGTACCAAAACCATGAGCTCGAGATTGTGGCGTGATTTTTTTTGCCTACCCATTTGGTTGTTCCCTACCTGTGAGTAATCGAGTTGGTGTGATGTGACCCCGTGAGGAGATGTTCTGAAGTGATACAAGTATGTGTGGTGTTATTCCTTAGTGGTTAACCGATGATGGTCTTATGGACGAGTGCAATGCATTGTTGGGATGTAAAGGAGTGAACGATAGTTAATGTGGTTGAGTAGAGATCTAAGTGTGAAGACCCAATGCGACGAGTAGTATACTCATTGTGAATGGTTGCCCTAAAAGGTAGTGATGTTGAGTAAGAGTCGAGCCTAGGGTTAATTCATGGTTTCTCTAGGAAGAGAGATGTTTCATAATTAGTTATCCAGTGTGATTGTTCTTCCTTAGTGGGAATTAAACGTTAGGATTGTATGAGTGTGGGATCGTTTGCCCGTGGTTCCTTAAAGAGCCCATTTTCTTTACCCTGTGAACCCGAGCATTTGGGTGACGTTTATGAAAATGTAACCTAATTTGTATGGAATGTCGATAGCTTTAACTCTCGTTGGATGAGATCCTTAAGGGAGTTTAGTAATTGAATTATTTACGTGGTGAAATTCTCGAGTATCAGTTTTGTGGGATTTCTACGAGAATACAGGTCCATGGTTTGGTCGTTATCCTCGTGATTAGGAGATCGTGTTTGGAAACTGTGGGGGGTACATGAGGCCTGAAAGGACCATAGAAGGGTTCGATAGTGTTGTTGGCCTAGTGCTAAGACGGTGTATTCTGAGTATGATATATCTGGAGATTGTTTGTGTTTGGCCTCAGGTTCAGAGGTGGGTATGTTGTTTGCCCATGAGAACGAAGTGTGGAGTAATAAGGTTCAGTAGTATACCGTGTGGTTTGGGTGGCCTAGGGTAACAGGTGAAAAATTGTGGGTTAAGATGTCTGTGACAGATGTGTGCCTGGGGAGCAAAAGTGCATAAGACGTCTGTAAGGTCACGGGAGTTATTAGTAACTTTGGATGAAAGGTCACAGGATTGGATTTCCTTTGTTTAGTGTCGTGCGCTTTCTATGTGAGTCGCTTGGACAGTGGGCTCGAGGCCGTGACATGGCTATAATTTGCTTATTGAGAGTTAGGTTAGTAAAGCGTAACCTTGTGAAGTGAGATCTTGGCATAAAGGGAATGTTAGTGTTGTGTCTCCGTGTATGACTGGCAACGAGTTTGTAATCTTATGGGATGTGTTGTATGAGGTATGAGGATTGATGGTGTTCGTGTGTGTGCGAATGAGGTTTGAGAGTCGAGAAGCTTCGTGTAGCGAATGATCTAGGTAGCAGGATTGGGGTCGACAATAGTTGTGTAACTATGGTCGATGCAGCCTTAAGGTGAGATTTACAAGGTTCGTTGGGGGCTAAGTGTTGATGGGTACTCGGAGTACGTTGAGGTTGGATCATGGTTCCTGGTTGGCCGTTTCTTTCTTAGGAAGAAGATACAGTTGTCATGCGAACAGTTGTGATGTGCGGACTGCTCCACCTTGGTTAGGTGTAACTGTTAGGATCGTTGGTTGATTCTTAGTCGGGTTGTTTCAAAAGATGGGAGTCTCCGTGAATTGGTGTCCGTGCTGTGATCCGTGAGTTTGTACGTAAGGAATGGGTACCACTAGGATCGGGTGATGGGAGGACTAAGTTCCTCATGAGTTTTTTGGGTGGAGTTTATTTGCTCTACCATGTAAATGTAAGTGTGTAGGGTGTGTTCCCTATGAGATTGGGTTAGTAGACCAGAAATGTTTGTCCTTGTTGACAAGGGAGTTAGTGTTAAGACATAGAGTCCTTTTCTGCAATGATTAACTGAAAATCGTTAATCGTTGTGTGCATCTTGCTTTGGGTTATGTGGATATGGTTGTACCTCTAGCTCTTGGCAGAGTGAAAATTTTGTTGGAACCTTGCGGTTGAAATATTCACGTGGTGGGTTTCTGATAGGCTCTTATGAGTCTGGATTTGTGTTCTGATTCACGCTTTGGACTACTCAGAGATCTTAAAGTGCGAAGAGCAGTTCTACCATTTGAAGGGAAAGCGTGAATGTATATGATAGTATCGATGAGTGGGGTAATGTAAATGCGGAAGATCACTAATTGTCTAGTTTAGGGCATTGTAGACTTGAGAAACCGAGAGGTATGTGTATGGCGTCATAACGAGGGATGTGAATCAGTTCGTATAGGTAAGAGTATACCTATGAGGCGTTTGACTCATGTGGTGTGCTTAATCCTAATGACTCACGGAGTTCAGAAGGCAGTGTTAGTTTCGATGGTTGAAGGACTAGAGCGATACAGTGCAAATAGTGAGATGGTTTTATGTTTGTGGTGGTTAGTTGGCCGTAAGGGCATGGGCGATTTTTGGGGGTAATGAGTGTAACCCACGAGAACAATGTTCGAGTTTCTCTACATGTATTTAGGTTGGAGGAGTAGTCCTCGATATACGTTGGAATACGGCAGTGAATTAGACTATGATTTGACGAAGTTGAGAGAATCTTCGTGGTGGTAAGACCTGTGACGCATAATGCTGTGGTTGAGAATGTTTATTCTTTGGGAACAAGTATGTGACATGAGATGGTGGTCATAGAGGGATAGTCGGTGACCAATGAAGGAGTGGTTGACTCCAGCTCTGGTGTTAATTTTGGATAAGAATTGATATCGTGCTAAACGATGAACTGTTTTAGATTGGTTAAGCCTGGTATGAGTACAACCTTGCAATCAGTTTGATGATAGATGGATGATTCTAGTGTTTGCAAAGTATTCATATTTTAAAGTTAAGCCTAATGTTAGTGTACCACTTTTGGGGGACAAAGGCATGTTAGCATCCTTACTACGACACGGTGTTATGATATTTTGTTTTGAAATTTTTGAGTGCTCTTCTAGAAGACTGTTACTATAGACGCAGCTGTTCTTGATGTAGTCTTGAGTCATATCGTCTAGAAGGAACGATCAGGATCGTAGATTAAGAAAGATTCCATGTAGACCTAACGATTAGCGAATTATGTGGACAGATATTAAGATTAAAAGAAAGTTTAGTGTGATGTGAGACAAATTTAAGGGACGAAATTTCTAAAGGGGGGAAAGTTGTGACGACCTAGTGTGTGTTTATTTTGTTCTTCCATGATTTCGGTTAAGTGGGGAGACATAATTAAATTTGGGCATGGGTGCTATAAAATTTTGCTCGTTAACGGTTGAATTAATGATATGTAAAAGTGAAGTTGAGATACATAGTGATGAATGATATTGATATGGCCGTGTTAATGGAAAATTCAAAATAATAAAATGTGAGCAAAGTTAAAAGTTTGAGATGAGTTTTTGAAAAATTCACAGGATTCAGTTTCAGGGGTCACTGCTCGAGCAATGGTCTGTCTGCTCGAGCAAACTAACGAAAAATGTTTAGATAATTCTCGAACATTGGAGAGAAATTGGGGAAATATATTTATATCCCACATATACCAGCCCACGTGAGACCCACCTTTCACTCTTTTGTCATCTCTTCTCTCTTCTCTTTCTCATCTTGTGGGAGAACTACCACCACCACATGAAACCCTAACCCTTTACCCTCCAAAATTGAAGATTGAAGCTAGATTGGGAGCAAGTAAGGTTAGAAATCAGGCTTTGGAGCAAGAAGGTGAGAGATACAGCATCAAGGAGCCAAGAACTCCCACAATCTAAACCCTAGGTGGGGAGATTTAAAGATATTTCAAGCTTTTGAGCAATCTAAGGTAGGACCTAGACTATCTCTTATGTTTTGCGTTGATTTAAGTTGATATTTTGATTGTGTGAGTGAAATCTAGCTGATTCCAAGCATGATTGAAGAATTGATAGGGTTATGTGTGGGTTGAGTTGGGTTTTATGAAAAGTGGGATTTTTGAGAAATGATAAACCATGATTTTGTGAATTTATCGTATAAAAAGGGGTTTATAACACTTGAAACTCAATGTTTTGGGGGTGGAAATAGAGATTTGAAGCATAATTGTGAATGTTTATGTGTTTTAGGGTTTAGAACTCAAAACAGAAAAAGTTCTAGGGTTTTTTCGGGTTGTAGCGTGCTCGAGTAGAGCCCTG
Source organism: Heliamphora pulchella (assembly GCA_032270985.1). Taxonomy (NCBI): domain Eukaryota; kingdom Viridiplantae; phylum Streptophyta; class Magnoliopsida; order Ericales; family Sarraceniaceae; genus Heliamphora; species Heliamphora pulchella. The sequence goes on along the minus strand of JAULJZ010009611.1, from coordinate 42,460 downwards.
TCCGATCGAGCTATCTTATGGCAGGGAGCTTGGACGCTCGAGCACCCCTTTGTCCGCTCGAGCGGACTAGTTGTGCACGGCCAACTTTAACTGATCATATCACCCTCATTCAGACTCCGAATTGGGTCATTCTTATATTCAAATGCAAGTCTCGAAAGTCTTCTTTTCAATAACACTACTCTTACAATAAAATTCGTTTTGAGGAAAAAGTTATGACTAAAATAGTGAGGGTATGTCAAATTTTTTTAATCGCTTTTCGTCCGTTTTTAGCCGAATGTCATGGAAAATGTTATTTTTCATCATCATTGGACTTTATACCTATACCAATATACTTGGGTTGGGATGCATGTGTGGTACCGGTTGGTTGAGTTTTACGATAAAGTGGGTTTTCTACATAAAATGATAGTTTTGAAAGAACAAGAATGGGTATCTGAGAGTTGTGATATGATAAGGTCATCATTTAAAATTCTAAGCATTTAGAAGTGAAACATGGGTTTCAAACTTGTATATATACATATGATGGGTGTATTCCATTTTTTCCAAATGATATGATCACAATTGAATTAATTTTGTGTTGGTACTTTATAAAGTTGATAAAAAAAATGTGAATCAGGAGAAATTATGTATTGATGTTTATGATGCATGTGTCTTGAAAAGAAACTTGAATGCCCAAACGAAATATGATTTTAAAATGAAATGGAAAACTAAAAATTAGAATTGAAATGATGACAATATGTGAAAATGAATGGGAGAGGAACCTGATGTGGGTTGGACTTTTGGGTTGTGAAAATGAAAATAATTAATGAACAATGAACCGTGTTTGGATTGATGTGAACTAAGTTGAGCTTTAACAGTTCCACGGTGAAAGACCGAAAACTTGCGCAAGATGTGGACCACATGCCCACGGGTTAGCCCTCGAAATGTGGTGGTTGTGTCGTGATGGGTTATAGAGCGACCCATTCCACAACGACTTCGCGTGGCCTGTTGGGGCAAAATGGGGCGATGTTTCTATAAGTTGCGTCCGATGTCGGTTCATTAGTTGTAATACGATTTTGTGAGAAATCAAGTAATGAGAAAGTAATATGGATAATGGGAAAGAACGGAATGTTTTGAAAAAGGCCCAAGGAATGAGAATAATGGAATAAAGAGTTGATGTTATAACAAATGAATAAATGAATGGGATAAGTTGGTGTGCGTGGGTGTGTGTGTGTGAACGGATAACTAATTGATGAAACTTGTATTTTTACTTCGGTTGCACTCATCACACCTCACAAATTATGCATAACATTTGAGTTAGTATTTATCCTATGAGCTTCAGTTCACGTATGTATGCTAAACTATTTTAGGTTTTGAGGATCAATGGTGATACCAAGACAAAGGATGCATTTTGGGAAAGGCTAAAGGCAAGACCTAGTGTATCTTTGTATTTTGTACTGTGTTTGTACATAAACTTAAGTGGATAATTATAATGATATTATTGTTGTAAATGACTTCTTGAAAACTCAAAGTATTTGTTTGGAATTTGATATGTACGAGAATATGGTTGCTAAAGAAATTTTTTTTTTTCAAATATGTTTTGAACTCAAATTATAGTGAAACGAAAGTTGTAGTTGATGACTTTTATGCGGGACGGTTTGGGGTTGGTTCACGAGTCGTCGGGGTTTGGGGCGTGACATAAACCATTCCACGTGTGATTCATAAACCATTCCGTTTGGCTTTAAAATGCTTACCAGGTGCATTCCAAGAATTATGATGGTGCCGCAACTTTGCTTTTCTTTTCTTTTCTTTTTTTTTTCTTTCTTTGTTCTTCGTGTTTTCTTCCTTTTTTCTCGATTACATAAAATCAAAAAAATACAAGAACTAAAAATTAAAAAATTATTATTATTTTTACATTGATGTTATGCCTCTGAGGAGTTTACAATCAATTTACCACAATCAACCCTTGTGGTTAAAAAAAATTAATAATTATTATTCAAACCATGCAATCAAATATACAAAATAAATAATAACCATTAAAAGTTGGAATTAGATTGCTTGCAAAACTAAGTTAGTACAATCTAAATCTATTCGAACCCATGATAAAATCATACATAATCAAAAACGACTTTGATACCAATTATTGAGACAAGCTGCCAAGATCCTAAAATTATGCTATGATTTTAGTCAAAAAAACATTCGGGCAGGCAAACACCAAAACAAGGTCTAGATTAAAACTTTTTGATATTGAACAATCAAAATAAAACTCAGTATATACTCCCACAGTTAGATTAGAACTATACCATACGAAATTTGATAGGATTAATTTCAGTTGCTGCAATAACTTTTAGTCTAGAATCGTTCGCGGTTGTATACTTCAAATAAAAGCTCCAAATTCAAGTCTTCTACTGTATTCTCGAATGTAAAAGACACGACGTAGTGTGAGCCACGATCCCCATGTTCTTCAAAATTTTGACTAGCCAACTGTAGAATTTGTGGAAACCCTAACTGTAGAGATTAATTGTTGGTTAGGGTTTACATAACTGCATATATATAGGGTTACAGCAGGGACCTGTAGAGTAAATATGACTTAGACTCTAATGTAATTATGAAAACTCACCTCAATCCAGAAATAATTTCATAAAAATATTAATTACAATTCATTCCACTAAAAAATTATAATTACACTTCTAGCCATATTCTCAAAACTAAATATTCGAGCTCATATTATTAAATTATTATTTATTCTCTCCACGTTAAAATTTTTTATACCCGCCGATAAAATTAAATTACTGACAATTATATTTAATCAATTTCTTAAATAAATTTCATAAGATCTTCCGCTTAACTTATTTGACTGCCGGATAATTAAATTCACCTGTAGGGTTTGATTTTGTAAAAAATTATAAGCTTTCTTAAGAGGATATCATTAATTCCGATCTTTTAGGACGTGGATTCCGTCAATAATTAATATTCACTATATAATTAATATCGTTTTTCAACTCATCGGGATTATAGACCCATAAAATATCGTACCCTTAATAAATCAAAATAACGAATATTAAATATACGTAAATAATTAATTATTTCGGGATTAAGAGTATAAGCACTCATAATTAATAATCATGGGTTGTAAATTAATTTATATAGTCAGTATAGAATTAATTACTCCAACGTGGTCTTATTCAATACAACAAAGTATACTGACACAGCGAGTCAGAACAATAAACGACGCTATTATCTATTCCCTGTAACCAAAACAGGTCTACTAAAACTCTGTACTACAGTCGTACCGATAGTTTGTCTAATTCCATCTAAACTGTGAATCAAAAACTTATATTCCATAAGAACCTTTAATTTGGTTTTCTATGTGCAAGCCGAACTCTACACTCCAAATTAAATATTATGTAGAATAAAAAATATCTATGTACGACATTAAATAAATAATAAAATGCATACATTACTCATTAAGATTCTCACAAAATATAAAATTAATTTTATTAAAAAAATAAAATTAAATACTAAAATTAAAATCATAATTTTTAGTATACAACCCTAACAATCACCTCACACACATATCTTTTAAACTTAACATACTAATATCCAATAACTTTGATACATTAAATATAATTCTTCCACAAATAAATAAACAAACAAATAATATGGGATGGCAGGTTAATAAAGTAGAAAGAAATCTTAAAATCCACATTGATACAGCCAAAAATCATAGCCGCAACTTCCCAAATTCAACCTTTGTTTTGAGGGATTTAAAAATTCAAACTTTCACTAAAATTTTTAAAAATTTACAAGTAGCTAATTTAAGATATCCTCTACAGTGAAGAAATTCTTTTTGTCAATCTTGCTTCTAAAACTGAGTTTTATTTAAAATAAATAAAGGTGACAGATTTGGTCTGTCTTAAAAATAGGGGGACAAAATGTCACCTTGCTTTAAAAATCCAAACAATACCCTTATCCATATGTATAATTTTTGATAATTTTTTTTAAAAATGTAATTGGATATTAGGGAATTCTGAGATTTGACATTGCTAAAAAAGACTTAGTAGTTTAGGGAAAATAATATTTTTACTGCAATGTATCTGGATCTGGCACACCTTGGGAAAATATAACAACTATTTGTGTACTAGCGTTTTCCGAGTGAATTAAGTGGAGTTGAAAAGATAAGAAAAAAATTTGACTTCTCCCACTAGTTTGACGCAAAAGTCATTTTCTAGAAGAAATGACACTATTTCAAATTTGGTTGTTCAAAATACTATTTTAGTCATTTCGGGATTTAAACTTTTTAATTAATGTGAAGAACTTGAATTTAGGATCCATAGAAAATCATGTTTGCAAAGGAGATATATATGAGGCTACATTAAAATTTTTGAGATTAAATGGTTAAGATTTGACTTAAAAAAAATTTCATGCAAATTAAGAAATTTATGTTGGATTCATATGATTGTACATGAAAATAACACATGCACAACTTTTGTGGGTCTTGATTCTTTATTGCATCGTTCTATCCCTCATATATATGATTTATAAATGAGTTATAAACCATATTTAAGAATCAAAACTCAAACAAAAAGAGTTTTAAATAAAAAAAAATGGAAAAATTCGTTCATATCTCCATCTCATGAGAAAGAGATGAGGCATGAACTTCCCTTGAGTTTTGAGGACCAAGGATTAGCATAATATATATATATATATATATAATTTCTACCTTATATGAATTGGAATATGAATGGGGAGCAAAATTTATGAAGAAGTCCTTTTAAAAGGACGAACAACACCTTCAAGCCTTCTCCTCCTTTCTTTTTTCTTCTTTCTTCTTCCTTCCCTCTTTCTCTACTTTCTCTCACTCAAACTCACTCTATTCTCTCTCTATATTTCAGCCAAGGGAAGGATAAGCGCTGAAGATTATATGCAAGAAGAGGTTGTATGGGTGCATGATGAAGGGTGTAAGATGAACCAATGAAATTGCATGCATTAATTTCTTACATGATATGACTCATGAAAGTTTTTTTGGGATTTCTTGCATGGGGTGATGGGTGGCTGGCCAGGAGAGTTGTGAGGCTAATTATGGCCCAAATTTTGTATATATAATTGTATAAAATATGTTTTTGTGGATATAAATATACTATCTTGCGAAAAAACACTTAAAAAAAGCTTAAAATAGAAATGTAGTCATTTTTTTGTATTGTAATTATTTAATAAAAACATGGTTGGCACTATATATTTATAATTTAAAAGTATTATTATAATAATTGAATATATACATATAGGTAGCATAAGTCAAAATAAGTTTTTTGGCAAGAATTTCTAATAGGAGTGTTCAAAAAACTATTGAAACTATTTAACCGGTCCAAACCGATCCAAATTGTATAGTTTTGTTTGATTTTTTTGCTAAACAGTTTGGTTCTGGTTCCAAATAATTAGGAATCGTTCTTTATGGTTCGGTTCCCAAATTAAGTTTCAAAAAATCGCTTGGAATCAAATCGATTAATTACTTATTAATAATATTTGTATTATTTATTATATATAAATAAAAAATTAAAAAATACTATTTATTTTATTTCACTTCTTTTTTAATTTCATTTTTTTATTTTTTTATTTTTTCTCATAATATCGTAATATTATATGATTTATAAACTATTTGTAATAGATGAAAAAATAATAAAATATAATTCATAATTTATAAAAACAAAAATAACTATTTGTAAGAATACGAAGAAAGTGCTAAAAGAAAATGTAAAATAAAATAATATAAATAAAGAAAAAAAATTTAATAGAAAAATAAAATAAATAAATGTATAATTTTTTTAACATAAAATAGGCAACAAATACTTATACTTAAAATCGCTGTTCCAAATCGAAACCGAACCGTTATTTATCAGTTCGGTTTGGTTCGATTAAGTTTCATGAAACATATAACTCGGTTCTGATTCTTAACCTCTTGAAATCATTCAGAACGGTTTAGTTCTTAATTTATCTCAAAATCGAATCAAGTCGGACCTTGAACACCCTTAATTTCTAAAATAAGCTTTTTAATTAAAGCTATATAGTATAGATAGTTTTTAATAATTAAAATTACTAATGTAAGAATATTATTTTTATTCAAATTATATTTTTTAAAAAATATGAATTTAATAAAGTAAACATAAAGATAAGGTTTTGTTTGCTTAAAAGAAGAAAATAAGATAGCTAAAAGACTTTTTGGTTGACAAAAGTCTCAAAGTTAAGTCTCAAAGTTTGGGATTGACGGGTGGATATTTACCGCAAATACGGTTTGGCTCATTAGGGAGTTTTCAAGGTCTAGGGAAAAAGGACTGGCTCATTAGGGTGTTTTTAAGGTCTACGGAAAAAGGACAATAAAAAATTGACCTAAAAGTTAAACATGGTTCTTGTTTGGAAATTTTACTTATTTGTTTATTTGCTTATTAGTAAATAAATTAATTTGCTAATAAATCACTTTGTTTGGGTGAAATTGTTTATTTGTTTATTTGATTATCCAAACGAGATTATTTGACTTATAAGCAAGTTTATTTGCTTGTTTGGCTACCAAAATGCACTTATTTGCTTATTTAGCTACTCAAACGAGCTTATTTATTTATTTGCTTATTTAGTTTTGGCTTATTTAGCTACCCAAATAACGTGACTTATTTTTTGACTTATAAGCCAATAAGCAAATAAGCAACTTTGTCCAAATGTGGCCATGGACAATAAAAAATTGACTTAAAATTGAAATATGTACGGAAATATAAAAAAGTTATTATTTTAAATATAATAAACACATTATTATGTAAGCACATAATTATTATTATTATTATTATTTAAACTTTTTTATTTTTTTTATTTTATTTTTTAATTCAAATTATTGAGTTGTTATATCAACTATCATAAAAAAATGATTATCAGCTATTAATCAGGTTATATTATTCTATTATATTGTATGTAAAATGTTTAGAATCATTATATAATTATTGTTCTATTATTTTGGTTGTGCAAATTATACTTTCTTATTTTTTAAGTGCAAATATTTTTAGTTATAATTTTGTTTACTAAAAAATTTGAATCTAGAATATTCCAAACTTCAAACAAAGAAAAAAGAAAAATAGAAAAATTAATTCCCAAGAGATGTGAAGTGATTTAGGATTAATATCAATTGAAAAACATGTGTGTATAAAAAATAAATTAAAATTTTAATAAATAATTTTTCATTTGAGAAAAATAAATTTTAATTAAATTAAATTTACAATATTAGAATTTACAAAGGGCCTCTATTTTCCTTTTGTATAAAATATGTAATTTTGGCTTAAAGTAGAAGTAATGGAATGCTTGGTGAACTTATAGTTTTAATTAGTACAACTTTCATTTATTAATTTAAAATCAGAGGTTATAAATAAAAAGGAATAGACACATAGGTTTTAATTTCTTAAATTTCTTTTGCTAAATTATAATTTATAACATAAAAATTAAGCTCATGCAAGCACTATTTACCTACCTAAACATTAAAGTATTTTAAATTATATTTGAAAAAATCCATCCAAAAAACCATTGGAAAGTCTTTGAGTAAGTTAAACAATGCGCAGCCTCCTTTTAAAATACTAGTAAGAATAAAAATATTGTCATGTTTGGGAGGACATGACTTATGATTTATTTAATTTGTACGTTAAAAAATAAATCACGTCGTTTGAATAATTAAATAAGTTAAAAATAAAAAAATAAAAAAATAAAAACATAAATCAAATAAACTCATTTAAATAACTAAATAAATCAAATATACTAACTTATAAATTAAACAAAGTAACTTATAAACTAAATAAATAAATAAACCAATAATTACTCAAAGGACCTGATCTACCAGACACAGTAGAGTTTGGTTGGGTTTGTACTAGCTTTTTTTCTGTGGTTATTTTTTATTTTTAGTACATTTTTTTGGTATTTATTTAAATAAATGTATTTTTTAATTTTTTTTCATAAAATTTTTTTAATTAAAACTTAAAAATAATTCATAGACGAAAAAAAAATCGATGTAGTAGGTTTTTTGATTTTTTCGTGACTTTTTCGTATTTAATATTTTTTTTAAAACAAATTGGCCCTGAAGGCATTCTTTTTAAAATTCTCAATTCAAAAAAAAATAAAAAAATAAAAAAATAAAAAATTTAAAAAAATATATATATAAGACGAATAAAGCGAACTTAAGTAGGCTTTTTAGCTTCTTTTTTTTTTAGTTTTTTAGTCTTTAATGAATTTTTTTTAAATTTAACTTTCGTGAGCATACTTTTTAAAATCTTTTTATTGCAAGGAATCAAAATAATAAAAAATTTAAATTAAAATATAAAAAAATATTCCTAAAAAACAAAAAAAACCTCTAAAAAAAAAAATCACAAATCTTTTTAGTCCAAACATACGCGTAGACAAAAGGAGCTCTCTTCATATAACCATTCCATGATTTAGAGAGGGAGAGAGGGGGCGAGAGGGAGAGAGAGAGGCCCAAGTGGACGGGAAGCTCCACCCATGGCGGAAAACAGATCCAACGAGCCTTCTCCTGTCTACCAACGGTAAATCATCAGATAGACCTTTCTTTCTTCTTCCTAGTAAAAATACAAAGATTTGAATACTTGTTGGAAGTGGGTTTCTATTATGCTTTTGTATAGTTTGCGGATTTTGTTTTTGCTTCAACCACTAGCATGTTGATTTGGGTCTGATAAATGAGTTCATTTGTTAAGCTATTTATGGGTTCAGATTAAATTCAGTGAATCTAATTGGGAATGATTCATCTGCTTGGGCGCACACTTGTGGTTTTTTCCCAATGATTTGCTCTGTTTATGTAGCTCCTTGTTTATATTGTTCTTGAATGGAATTTATTTGTTCATTTTTATTGGTAATGGTTGGGTTGATTTGATTGACTAGCCTCCAGCATTATGAAACTTTAACTTTAAATTTCTGTAGGTCCAGTTTACTTATCTCTGCTCATGGTTATTCTTCTTGTCAATTATGTGGAGTTGTGAGGATGTTTTGTTGTTCATGAGTGAAAACTTGGCCTTTGTTGCAGCACTTGTGGCTGAATTGCCAAATCTTGATTTTTCTCTTGAATTCTTTTATTGATCATATTCCCTAAAGTTTAGTTCAGTGATTTTGAATTTTCTTCTCCACCTTTTGGAGAGTATGCTTGGCTAAGTATTTTCTTTGGGTTTGTCGATAAATTGAACTTTCCGTCCCACCCATTTTTTTCACATTTTATTCTACTTAATTCAATTTGAGCAGGTTGTTTGAATCTGAATGGGTTCAAACTTACACAAGTAATTGCTGTCTTTAACATGTTTCTCAATTGTTTGACTAGCACGTGAAATTTTTCATTTAGCCATGCTCCGAACTGCTCTAGATCGCCCAACCTGTGTTCAACTTTGGACCGTCAGAATATATAGTGTATCTTGAATTTATCCTGAAATTCCAAAGCTTGTTCTGATTTACTTGTCATCATATTTATTGTGAAGTTAGTTGGTTCAGTTTTCTGTCGGAAACTTGTCCAGATCGACTCTCTAAATCAGCCAAGCTTGGTCCATATAGCCTAGACTTTAGAGGCCTTTCTATTAACAACCAATTGGTTTTGAGTTGGATGTCTCCAAAATTCTAACATTGTGCGAGATCTAGATCTCAGGTAGCCTCACTAGCCATGTCTCTGCCCCAGGCCACTTTGCTTTCTTTCGTTTTTCTCTTCATAGACTCCACACAATGGCTTTCTATGTCACCCAAGCTTGATCATATAGTCTAGAGGCCTTTCCACCAACAACCAATTAGTTTTGGCTTGGATTTCGCTAAAATTCTGATGGGAGAGAATATTCTATTTTCTCTCCTATTACTACTGCAGTGAAGAATCAAATTGTTACTACATTTATTACCTTTTCTACTTTTGCTTCCAAGTATAGGATAACCCCAAGAGATTGTTGTTTTTTTCTACTAATTTGGGCCCTCCCTTCAGCATTCCGATGGGAATGGTCTATAGGTTCACAACTATCCCTCTTATGGAATGTAAATGGCATGTTTTTAAATCATGACGTCGGCCAGCATAACGGTCATAGTCACAATCATGATTACAATCGCTGTGCAATGGTATCTTGAGTATCAATCAATATATAATAGAAATCGAAAATTGAAGTGAATATTTCAAGTAATTTTACCTTATTTACCACATCTTGAATGCTTTTTTGTGGTTTCTAATGAATGTAAAACATGGTTTTTAAAAGATATTGAGTTTTATGTGAGTTTTGAAGTTAAAAAGTGGAGAATTTCATGTAATAAGGGAATTTTCCTATTTATAACCATTAAAAATGCTTCTACAATATATAATTTAGGAAAAATTATACAAACACCCTTTATACTACGAGCGTATATCACCTTACCCCTCCGAACTAAAGAAACGTACAAATAGTCCCCTTAACTATTCAATGGTATCACTTTAACCCCTTGATTTAGGAGGGTAAAGAAATACAATTTCATAGTTTAAGGGATATTCGTGTAATATTCTATTAACTTAGAAGACAGAAGAGGTTTAAGTGATACCATCAAATAGTTAAGGGATCTATTTGTACGCTTCTTTAGTTTAAGAAGGTAAAGTGATACACGCTCATAGTATAAGGGGTGCTTGTGTAATTTTCTCTATAAATTATTGTTATAAAGCAAATGTAAGCAAATACTCATTGGTATAATAATTTTAAAGATTTAGGAATTCTTCATATCCAATACAGCCTACCACAAGCATCCCACCACATACACCATACGTACGATAATAATATTGGTTAATACATGCACTGACAGACACATGAGGGATGGCAGGGGCTAGGGTGTTGGACGCGTGTCTTGTATGCTGCGGACCTATATAATTATGGTTTTGTTTACATGTATTTGGATTGGGCTGGGCTGGGCTGGAGTTATGAATCCATAAAAAAATCTAATATGTATAGGGTTTTATAATTATATTGGAGTTAAAATTTTAGGATTTATTTATAAATAAGAACCTTATCATTCTAGTTGTTGTGTGGAGAGTTGTATCACAGTGGTAGAGATGTAGGGAGAGGAGAAAAAATACCAAGGGCACGGGAGTAACCCTTGAGCGGGGAAATGGGGTTTGTTTCGGGGTTCGAATTGTGAGTGTCGGGTTTTGTGGTGTTTTTAATATCAAAATTGTACACTCTACGGTTATAATGGATTATCTATCTCACCTGTGGGCGTAGGAAGGTTGTGCCGAACCACGTATATCGTTATGTGATTTTTCTTTGATGTGTGTATAGATGTGCTTCTATATGTGTTCGGGAATTGGTACTTAAATCCCAACATAAGGTTCCCTTACATTTTAAAAAACTTATTTTTATATATATAAAATTATACTATTTTATATAAAATTATTTTTGTGTGTATTTTTCATGAGTATTGACCCATTCAATGGCAAAATTCTAGTTCTGCCACTGAATACATGTGTGAAAACATACTACCATGCACATCTCACTATTTTCCGAGTTTACACCCCAAAAAGAATGGTGGAGAGAAGATTGATGAAACTACAAACCAGCAAATTAGGAATATAGATTAGAAAGACTAGGAAAGACAATAAAATAATATGAAAATGAAGAATTAAAAAAATTAGATTGAGCAACCGTTACTGATATTAACATTTATTTATTTACTTATGTTGATTATTGTTTTTTCTTTCCAGATTATTGGGAAAAGTAGCATTAGTCACTGGTGGCGCAACTGGCATAGGAGAGAGCATTGTACGTCTATTCCACGAGCACGGTGCGAAAGTTGTTGTTGTTGACATTCAAGACAGTCTTGGCCAGCATCTCTGTGAAGCCCTTGGAGGTGATGTGAACACGTGCTTTTTCCACTGTGACGTCACAGTAGAGGATAATGTTCGCCATGCAGTTGATTTTGCAGTTCATAAATTTGGCACACTTGACATCATGGTTAACAATGCTGGGTTATCGGGCCCCCCTTCTCCCGATATCCGCAATGTGGACCTATTGGAGTTCGAGAAGGTATTTGATGTGAACGTGAAGGCTGTATTTCTTGGAATGAAGCATGCAGCTCGGATAATGATCCCATTGATGAAGGGCTCAATTATATCTATTTGTAGTGTTGCAAGTGCTATTGCCGGCATTGGCCCACACGCCTATGTGGGGTCCAAGCATGCTGTTTTGGGACTCACCAAGAATGTTGCAGCTGAACTGGGAAAATATGGGATACGCGCCAACTGCGTTTCTCCTTATGCAGTTGCCACTTGCTTGGCTTTGGCTCACTTACCCGAGGAGGAGAGAACCGAGGGTTCCATGGTAGGTTTTCGCGATTTTGTTGCGAGGAACGCTAACCTAATGGGGGTGGAACTCACTGCCAATGATGTGGCTAATGCAGTGCTTTTCTTAGCCAGTGAGGAAGCAAGGTATATTAGTGGGGATAATCTGATGGTTGATGGGGGGTTTTCGTGCACTAATCACACACTTTGTGTCTTCCGCTAAAGAAACAATGTTCTTTCCATAGGTGGTTTAATTGCGGATGGGATGATCTGTCTCGAAATATTTATGTTTTTTTTTGTCCCAATGCCACTATACATCATTAGATCATCGAAAATCTAATCTTGAGACAGGATCCAATGGTTTACAATGCATCAGGGCATATTGGGACACGAATATTTTGAGACAGAGGATCACAATCTCAAGAATCTTGTTTTCTTTTTCTTTTCTTATTGGTCTGCAAGTTTCACAGGCTTGGAATTGTTGTGCTTGATGGATAGAAACAGATTTAATTTTAATTTTTTTAGAACATTAGAATGCTCTGTCATGTATTTGTATTTCATGAAGATTGAACTTCTACCTGAGTGAAGCATCCACCGACTCTAAACTTTCAACTAGCAATAAACCATGCTCGAATAGTGCAATTTGGCGGTGGCTGCACTGGAAGTTGTGAGCGGAAAGGGCGTGGTATTGCGGTTTTGTAGTAGTGGTGCGACTGGTGGTGGCAGTTGTGTTGGCACTGCAGGTTGTGAGAACAGTGGCGGCTATTATCAGTTAGGTTGGTGGCATTGGGGGTGGTGGTATTTCAATGGGACGATGATGGTGATAGTGATGGTGATGGTTTGGTGGCGGTGAGCCGTGTGCTTATGCAATGGGGTTATTGCTCAGTGGATGTAAAGGGAGGCTTCACAATGCGTGTTTAATTAGACATGTGATTGTATTATGTATTGCATGGAGACTTATTTTTGGCATTTGAATGCAAAAATTGGTGGACTAATTACATTTGCGTTTGATGGAAAAATTTGAAGAAAATGTGTAGGACTTAATATTTAGAAGATGTGGTTGTTAATAATAATTCTGTCACTATTAGTTTTGTAGAATTACTCATTTTCTGAGATTATATATCTCTTTACTAATACTTTGGTTACCTAAATGCGCAATTTCTAAGAATAATAAGTCCCGTCCAATGCTGTGACTGTTGCTTTTGAATAAATTCTTAGGTATAGTTTGGGATAAATTATCACTTGGCTTATTTTGTTCGTTTATTTACTTTTATGTTTTACCCACTTTAAAAATTTTCAGTATGTCTGAATGAAAAAATTTAAAAATAAAAATGAAAACAATGAACTAAAAGAAGAAAGAAGTTCCCGAAAAATGATTATAAATACAAAATTCAGCTTTTTTAATCTTTTTAAATTTTTTTTTATCTCGTAATCACTTTTTTTAAATCTTTTTGGTTTATTCGATAAGATGAATTGAAGAAATAATAAATTTTAATCAAAAGATAAAAATAATTAAAATAGAAATAAGTCACTGTACGGAGGGTGACCCGTAAATTATATTTGTTTGATGAGTTGAAACAAACTCAGCCTGAACGAAGAAGATAATCACTTGCTTTCAAGTGCTCTGTTTGCTGGGTTCTTGCAAAATAAATCATCGACCGGTGGCCGGGGGAGGGCCTCTGATGCCCAAGTTAGCTGAAACTTAGACAGAGAGAAAGCTCAAGTATTGAGAGATGCAGCCCCCTTTCTTTACTGAGAGAGGGTATATATATAGAGAGAGAGAGAGAGAGAGTTCTTGTAAGTTTTGTATTGTCCCATTCCTATTAAGATGGGATAATGGGATGATGGGCTAATAGGTTTGTGTCAGGGGAGGATTTCCTCACCCCCATTAGCTCCCAGCTTCTACATGCATCTTTAAGAGGAGGTGGAAGCTGCATGTGCCTCGATCTTTTGTCGTGATGACTAGTCAACTATGTCACTTTGAATGCCTGGCCGTACTAGAACTTTAGGTGCCTAGCCGAGCTAGGATTTTTAGGAACTCTTTTAGTTCCTAAAATTATTCTAATCTCCTACTTAGGCAAGTTAGGACTAAATGATGAGCATCGAAAACTGGGCTCGGCACCTTGGCTGTGACGCCCTAGTTCCCGGGTACGTTAAAACATACATAAGTATAAAATAAGGGTTACGCTAACGAATTATTTATAGATAATTATTATACTATTACATCATTTGAGTATCGAAAAGCTCGCAAAATACATAAGCATTACAGTTGCACCTTAGGGGATTACAAAATTATAAAAAGATCATCCTAGAACTGCAAAGAAAGAACAAAAATAGCGAGGCTTCTCATCTAGGCCTTGCCCGGGTTTTCTTGTTTTAGGAACTCACCCTGGTCTGTATACTCCTCATATATTGCTCCCTCTTCTTCACCTGTGGCACGAAGTCATGAGTCAAAGCCCAGAAGAAAAATCTCCAATTCCACTAACCAAACTCACAGCACAAAATCACCAAAACGCATTCTATATAACACTTAATGCATTTATATATCAAGGAGACACGTAAATTTGAGAGATATAAATAGAGTAAGTAGGTAAATATAAAACAACTAATCATACATGGAATACAATGACAAATGTAATACATGTGCCCAACCCAACTATACCTCAAGAACAGAAACATGAACTCCACACCATGAATTTCAAGAGTAGACTTTCTAGACAAACTGAATACTAAAGCCATCATTCCCTCCTTGTTGTGAATAATAACCTCATCGCCCAGTTATATACTGCAACCATTTTATTCAATCACAATGACGTGGGGCCCAGCTGAGGACTTATTGTCGTTGCCTTTGAGGACTCATTGCTGTTGCCTCTGGGACTTATTGCCATTGCTCTTAATACTGAGTGGTCCACCTTAAGACTCGTGATGCTTTCGTCAGTGTCAACCCAAAGTCTAAGGCACAAGTATCAAAATGCTAGTTACGAGCCCATGGTGCCCACAAGAATTTTCCATCATAATCATTTTCCATACACTGGGAACCAGCAACCATGTTAAACAACTGTACCGACTGGACAAAGATGAACCCCAAGATGTTTTGAGTGCAATACGAAAATGAGCATGATATAACAACTTATAGCCCAAAATCCAACTAATCATAGCATGATATGCAACTAAGCATGGTGAGATGTACAATTCAACATAGCATGAGGTACAAGCATTCAAAGTATGTGATACAACTAAGTAAAGAATGGGTACAATAACTTAAAGCATACGGTACAATTTTTTAAAGCATGGTTCTTATCTTGTGGAAAAGTCATTTTTCATCAAGCAATGGCATCAAATTATGATTCTCATATTTTAAGTCAAATTCATCACGTAAACCATTTCAAACACAAGGACATGCTCACCAATACACTTAATACTTACAATTAGATTTTCAAGCACGTAATTATAATTTGCAGCAACAACTTGAGGTACCTAGACTTGGACTTAATATCTGGTTTTGGTCAAAAAATTAGATAAAAATATTATCTATAACTTTCATGAAGAATACTTTGACTAAATCCTAAAGTTACTAGGTGATTTGACCTTTTCAAGTAAAAAAGGTTCAACAGCACTTAGAATTTTGCTCAGAAAAGGGTCTTAGAAGGTCACGGGTTTGGGGAATCAAAACAGGTTCTTTCAAGATAAATTTTGGATATATTTTAGGTCAAGATGTCTGCTACATTTCTTATGAAGAGTGCTCAGAGTGATTTTTAAAAAAATATTGGAGAAACAACTCAATTAAGAAAGTGGGTCATGTCAGCGTCATAACACTTAGCAGAGATGAACACTCAACAGAAACTATAGAGAGTTCAAAAATTATTTGGAGGACCAAACAGAGGCTAATGGGTCTAATTTTTGGATATCATCTAGATTGAAATGTCTTTAACATTTTTCATGAAGACCACTTTCGGAATAAGTCAATAAACATAGGGGTTTTGGGCTACACAAAAAGATGTGACAACAAGCTATTTTGATCATTGAACATGAACAGAAAGTTACAGAGGGGTTTTGACCATTCAAATCTCTACAAAAAATGCTAATTTTTGGTGGGTAGCTAGATAAACATATTGGGCTACAATTCTCATGAAGACATCAAAGCTCAGTTCTCGTTTAAAAATAGAGTTTTTAGCTCTGCAACCGAAATTGGTCTGAAAACAATATGTTTTGGTAGAAAAATTATATTTCGAGTTTTATGCATTCAAATCAGTTCAAACCAATTTTGAATGAAAGAAAACACAAAAATATAAGTTTGGACATAAAGCACACCCTCATAAGATTTTTCTATAATTAGTTATGATTTTTCAGAAATCATTACAGCAAGTTAAAAATTTAAAAACTCAGACCATGTTATGATTTAGCATCCTAGCATGGTGCATGTCTTGTTTTAGCTTATTTTTTTTGCATGCAGGAAGTGTATACTCAAATATCAAAACTCCAGAACCTAAATATGCCATGAATCTCATAGAAATCAACATGCATACACATAACAAGTTATAAAACTTCAAAATAGTCCCTAAATCTTGCTATTACGCCTTTTAATCTTGCGTTTTAATCCTTGTTCTTGGTTTTGTGTTTGAGGATGAGTTGCGTGGAGTTTGAGGTGAGATTGAATAGAGGGTTTAGAGGTTTTCTTACCTTATAGATGGGTCTCTAGGTAGAAGGTTAAATGGACTTAACTTTTAGAACTCTTCTAGACCTCCAAGACCTCCTAGGCTCCTCCTTCTTGCTTCTCCTCCTTTCTTCTTCTTCTTTCTTCTTCTTTCTTCACTTCAACACTTAAGTTATTTTCTGATTTGTCTCCTCTCTCTCAATGGCTGAACATGGTGAAGAAGAGTGGGGGCCAAGGTTGGTTTTTATAGAAGATGAGTTAGTGGGATTAATTATGAATGGTGTAAGAAATTTTGAATTTTTCGAAAATTATATTGGTTGCATGGCATGCCTTGTTCTTTTTAAGAAATTTTGTATTAGAATTTTCAGAGGGTTTTGGGCGGGGGATGTTTAGGAAGTGCAACAATTCTGAATTTTGCTTTAATTACTTATTTGGTGGTGTTTTGGTATTATATTGTTCACGAAAGTACTTCAAAAATTAATTTGTTGAATCCTTTTAGTCTTCTTACCTATCAAAATGAATTATTTTAGTAAGTTTATGATTAATTTATTATTTTTATAGTTTATTAAAAATTTGGCAACAATTGATTAATTAAGTGTAAGCATTTAAGTTAATTTAAGCTATTTTGATAAATGTGCCATTTTTCATTTGTTAGATGTGTAAGAGTTTTAATAATGATTTATTTACATATTACTTGTTTGAATATTTTTGAGTTATAATGATACTTGATTTGTATATCTTTTTTTTAATTTGAACTTAAAATCCAAAAAGTGATTTTTGTCACATTTTCGTAGGTATGGCCAGCCCTATGGGGGTATAGTTGTAATTTTGTTTGTTACTTTGTCCTTTACTTTTTATTTTAATTTGAATTTTTAATTTGGGGTATCCAAGTGTCAAATTTTGAATTTTTTAAAAAACTTTCTTGTGTCTTAGGGGCAAAATGATAATTTTATCCTTTTTATGATTTTTAAATTAATATTTCATGATAATTAAACAATTTTAGAATGTTAAGGGCTTTCTTCGTACTAGTTTTTGCCTCTCAAGTTTTAGGCCTCTAGGGTTTTGGACTGTATTAGTGTTCCTAACCTTTCGGTGATTTACGACCATATGGGTTCACCATCGCTAATACTAGGATTTAGAACTGGGTACTTACAATCTACCCCCTTAAAATAAATTTTAACCTCAGAATTTCATCTCGTACTTCTTCGTGTGAAAGATTGTGGATGGTTTTCTTACATTACGTCTCTTCGTCCTCAAGTTGGCTTTTCCACTTCCGTGGTGCTGCTATAGAGCTTGTGTTAATAGAATTGTTTTTTCTCTCGGAGTACCTTCCTTCGGATCTTTACAGAACTCTCTTCGAAGTTGCGTCCTCATTTTCTCGAGTTGCTCCTGGTTGAGGGTGTGGACGGGGTCAGGTTTATACTTTTAGCAACCTTGCGCAACTGTTGTTTCATCTTGCTAGAATTTCAAATTCGCTGCTATGACGACTTCCAAGGATTATGTCGCATACTTATGACGCGAGGGTTATTGGCAAGCGTTAAACTAGCTGCCCTATCATATGAGGACCACATATAGGTTTTCCATGGGAGTACCCATTTCTAGCAGTGATGCAACAAGTTTAAACTAAAGCATACCACAGAGTTTGCAAATACGAGCATACTTTTGATCATCAACGAATTCTCTTTTTCTCTCCCGTGAAGTGCGAATGCTCTATCCATCGTTCTTTGTCGGTTAGGCTGCATCATCCTTCTTAAACCACTCATTCCTTGTTGAAATTGATTTGCTTGATCTTTGTAGTCTTGCATTCGGTGACGCCTGTCGCGGTATCCTTCCCATGGTAGCGGGCATGTAGGCCTTTTATGTCTAAGCTTGTTGCAATCAAAACAGATTACTGGGTTTACCCCCTGTTTTCCTTCTTGTCCCTCCCTAGCGATCCATGTGTAAGGCTTCGAATGCATGAATCCCCCGTTGTTTCTTCGTGGCCCTCCTTGATTTCTTTTTCCACTTCTTAGTGGGCAATGTGCCCTCCTATGCCCGGGCTGGTTGCACCTATAACAAGCCTTCGTTGCTGTTTAATGCCCTTTCAATGCTTTGATCCAAACTTATGTTGCTCAAGAATTAGCCCCCCTCTTGGGTGTCGGGACACTCTGTATCCGTAGGTTGGACAAGTAACATGCCCCCTCCTATGGTGCCTTCTCTTATGATCGGTCCATGCTGGCCACAAAGTCTTGTAAGATTTGGGTTAGGCTTAGGATTTCCATTTCATCTCCGTGACCGTTCACTTTTATTAGGCGTCCATGACTCTGCCTTCGGCCCCACCATCTTTATGAAAGAAGGAAAGAGAATGGTAATCGAGCTATTTAATAAGGTTTGTTTTGCACATAAGGTGAATGCATACTATATAACACTTTCATTGCCCCGAAAAAGTTTTATCTGAAGAGATCCTGTTGTCCTTACTACAGATTGCACGGGAATCACAAAATTGTTAGCGCGTGGCTACTAACTTCACTCTCATCAGGGGTGACAACTTTCTTAACCCTAATTTTAATGGGGTAATTGAGATGATACCTCATTTCCTAAGCTCCATGTAATTTCCTATATTAGATTTGGGGGTCTACGTCGTTAGTCAGCAAAATTCTCCAACTTAATCTGCTGCTATCGATTAGTTTCTCTGGTTTATACCCGCACATCATGAGTTGCAATATTATTCATACAAGGTTTCAAGTGAGATATATCAATGTTTGCTAGGTAGTGGTTGTTGCAGGTGAACTTTACCGAAGGTAGATGCCCTTTTCTTTTAAAATCCATTATGCTGGCTCTCTATATATACTTGATGAATTGAATTGTCCGTTTAGACTGCCCGTCAATCTGAAGGTGAGACGCGATACTGAGGTAAGGTTGCCTATAAACTCTACTTGAAACGTGGTGTGGGACATGGGTCTCGGTTGGGTACACTAAAGGTGGAGAACTCACGTTGGTGCAAAATCTCACGGATGTACTTTCTGCTTGAAGTCACTGACATGTTGCGAGGTCTAACAGATAGAAAGCGAGCGGTCTTGATGAGGCAATCCACTATAACCCGAATCTCGTCGTGTTCTTGAGGCAATCTCGATAGTCTGGTAACGAAGTCCATAGTCACGTGCTTCCATTTTCCATTTTGATTTTTCAAAGGGTTGTACTATTCTTCCTGGCTCTTGGCATTTGGCCTTGACGGGTTGGTACGCAGGGTTTGAGTGTCTCTTCCAATGGCTGGATCATTTCTCAGGTAATTAATCACCCTAGAGTAAAATTAACGTGACAAGAGGTATGGCGGTCGTAATCATCTAGTCTTGTAACTTGTTGTGGCTCGGTGGTTAAACCTCCATCAGACTCCAAGCGTTCATGGTTGTGGTCAAGGTTATTTGTTCTTAGGCAGTGATGGCAGAATTTGGATTCTAATGTTTTGATGAGAAAGGTAAGCGTGAGTATCAATGCGTATGGGCGTGCCTCTTTCACTTGCGTAGTAAGTCAAATGTCTTAAGCTCGACGTTGTCTCTCGTCTTCTATTTTCCTACCAGCAGTATAAACTCTTATTCCTCGGTTCTTTGGATAGGTGGGTCAGCTATGAGCTGATCTGGAGAAGCTTGAACTTTATCGTATAGTGATGTCGTGAGTCCCTTGGTGCAAAGTTGTCGTCTTTGATTGTAGATCGTTGATGGCATAGTTCTTTTTGTCTGGGCTTCTGAATAAGACGTAGTTGGTTGAATGAGCCCTTGCTTAGCTGTTTCTGTAGTCGGGGGTCTTGATCTTCAAAACTTGTTAAACGCAAAGTTGGCAGACATTCTAAATCGTAACACCGAGAAGGGAACTGCTTCGCAATCCAAAGATGTGCTAGGAGGTCCCCTTGAAAACATGCGTCATTCGAGTTTCTCATGAAAGCACTAAACCCTAATGACATAATATCCGGATAAATATCGTTACTCACTGGTATACTAGGTAAGGTTTTGAAGGTTTACCAAGATAGATCGAGGCTCATAAAAACATGCATGGGGTTCAATAAGGATGGTAAATTCAAATTTAGAAGTCTCAAGGAAAGCGACATAGGGCAGTGCGTGGTCAAGTGATTAACCAAGGCTTTCGAATGACGTACTAGACTGCATTAAATATAGCTAGAGGTTAAAACAGATAAGGAAAGGTGAACAAATTCTTTACTAAGATTCAAGAAAAGATTCCCAGATGGTTCAAAAGATAGATTAGATGAAGGCAAGAGGTCACGGTTAAGGCAATCCTTGTTGACCCAAATTGAGTGGTCGTTTGGGGTTCAAATGCAAGTGAGATAAGGGAACAACAACGAATGAACAATACTTAAAGAATGTTCTCGGAATCAATTTGCGATAATCAGATCTTGACAAAAGAGGTGTTAAGCAATAGGTAGCAAAACTAGATATTTGTCCTAAAGTTACATCGGCCTAACGCACTTCAATTCAAGCATCCAAGTTTACTTTTCTAATAAGATTTTCAAGAGTGTACAAATAATTCACAAAATTACTTCAGCCGAGTGTGGTATTAAGATCGTGAGAAGATGAACGGTGGTAGAAAATCTTATCAATGTCGAATGTCCAAAGCTAATGATTTAACAAAGAAATTATTTCAAGTTCCACAAATGAAAAGTTAGCTCCAGGATGATGAGTTGAAACGAAGGAGAATCAATGCAAATATTGGTCGTCATCTAGGCATGGCTCAACAATGAAAACTTAAAGATAAAGGTATTTTCTGGATTGAATTCCCGATAAGGTTACCAATAAGGCATGGTTGTAGAAGGGTTATCGATGAACGACACTTGACGGTATTGCTGAGGGCTGATGTTGACACAAAATACTGGGGGTAAACGAGAGAAACTTATAAGGATGAAGTTGCGGGGTTCTAATGGGGGTTCTCGATGTAATATTTGCAACTTTTCCTAGTGCGTACTCCCGTCTACCCCTTTAAAATAAAAATAAATCACTACGTAGATCTTCAGTGTTGGATCTTGATGTCTTTATTTGTTCTTTGTATGTAGATTCTCGCTGCTTCCGAATCTGACAGCATCCTAACACGACTCACTATAAGACTTAGACGTAGCAAATTTTAGCTTTCATAATTTATAGATGATAATAATGTTAGAGTTGGTATACTGAAAATCATATTTTTAGTATTTAATTTTATTTTAATAAAATTAATTTTTGATTTTATGAGAATCTTAATAAGCAATGTATGCATATCATTTCTTTAATGTTATACATGGATGTCATTTATTCTGTATAGTATTTAATCTGGTGTATAGAGTACGGCTTAACACAGAAGATTAGATTTTAGGTTCTTGTAAAATATAAGTTTTATGTTCACAGTCTAGATGTAAATGGACGACTGTAACACAAAGTTTTAGTAGGCCTGTCTTGGTTACGGGGAACAAATAATAGCATCGTCTATTGTTTCGACTCTATGTGCTAGTACACTTTATGTGTATTGAATGGGACACATTAGGGTAATTAATTTTATACTGACTATATAAATTAATTCACACCCTAAGGTTATTATGAATAGTGTTTATACTCTTAATCCTAAAATAATTATTGATTTGCGTATATTTAATATTCGTTATTTTGATTCGTTAGAGGGTACGCTCTTATATGGGTCTATATTTTCGGTGAGTTAGATAGCGGTATTATTTATATGGTGAATATTAATTATTGACGGAATCCACGTCCCGAAAGATTGGGATTGACGATACCCCATTATGAAAAAACTTATATATTTTGACTGGGCTAAACCTTGCAGGTAGATTTGATTATCCGGCGGTCAAATAAGTTAAACGAAATGGTTTAAAAAATTTCAAGATGCCGATTAAATTAAATTGTCAGTAATTAAATTTAATTAGCGGGTATCAAAAATCTTATTGTAGGGAAAAATGATAAGCATTTAATAACATAAACTCAACGCAAGATGGTCTTAAAATTGTAGGTCAGAGTGCAATTATAGTTCTTCAGTGGTGTGAACTGTAATTTAGTATTTTATGAAAATTGCAGAAACTGCTGCTAGATTTTCATAATTGTAGGTACCGTTATGAGGTTTGCTTAATTGCAAAAACTGCTGATACGTGTCTGTGTTCCACTAGAAGTTTGGCTCATAATTACACCACAGGTCCCTGCTGTAACCCTATAAATATGCGAGTAGGCTGAACTTGTTTCATAACTTGTCTTTAAGACTAAAGGTGTCCAGGTTTTGCCGATACGAGTTCTCAGAGGATTATAGCCCACACTATATCCATGAATCGCATAAGAGAATATAATAGAAGATCTGACTGGATCTTTAACTCGGAAACAAAATCGTAGTTAAAGATTCGACCGGTAAAAATGTAGTCTTCTACATTAACTATGGTTGCACGGGTTTTAATTTTGATCGTTCGGCGTCAAAAGTTTTATCTGGAGCCCGTTTCAGCATTTACCAATCCAGTTAATTTTTTACCAAAAATCGTTTACAAAAATAATGATTTTGGCAGTTTTGCCTCAAACAGATTGGAGATTCGACCAGTAAAAAAGTATTTTTCTAAATTAATTGTGATTGTACGGGTTTTAATTTTGATCATTCGACGTCAAAAGTCTTATCTGGAGCCCGTTTCAGTGTTTACCTGTCCAGTTAATTTTTTGCCGAAAATCGTTTACAAAAATAATTATCTTGACAGTTTTACCTCAAACAAATTGGTATTAAAGCCGTTTTATTTTTTATTTACGGTTATCGGGGCTATGTAGTTTTAGAACTGTGCTAACTTGGTTTTGTAGGCGTTCTAATCTCAGTTTTATGATCGTCATTTATTCATGTTTGATTGAATGGATTTGAGAGATGATTATTTTTTTTAATCACGGAGGTTGACCGTAATAGATCGAATGTGAGCTTTTGGGACATGGAATCGATGTAATAGCTAGTTATTTATTTTAAAATATCTATTTAGATTATTTAAGAATATGTTGAATATATCCAAGAATACGAAAAACGGCGGCGGCGGCATCGGCGATAGTTTCGGGTTTTTATGGGCCACAAATCGCAGTAAGTTTTTAACGGTTTTAAATAGTTTTTTTCATTGAATTTTCTGTAATATTTATACATTAAAAACAGCAGCAAAAATAAGTAAAAAACAAAAGAAAAAATCATTAAAAATAGCCCACCACCTGCGGCTCTCCCGATGACAATTTTGATGATTTTTCGGTCCATTTTTAGGATTATTTTTTGAGCAAATTTTTAGACATAAAATAATAGCAAACATACCTTAAAATAATGTCCAAACACCATAAAAAATGCGGCAAAATAGAGCACAAACAGGCAGCAAAATAGCGGTAGTCTGGCAGCAACGACGAGGCAAGTTCGGGGCTATTTTGGGGTTAATTTAGAACTATTTTCAAGGCGTTCTTCGAAGTAACAGGTTGCTAGATATTTGAGCTATTTTTTTAAAAAAACGGGCCCAAAAGAACCACTAGAAAAAGCCCAAACAGTGGGCAGAACAGGGTGGCGGCACAGCAGTTGGCGGCGGTAGCTTCTAGGCTATTTTCTGGACAGTTTTTGAGTAAATTTTTTGACAAGAAAATACTACTTTTCGAGGGCAAGTTTTCGATATAAAATGCGTCGAAAATGGAGTATAGAAGAGGCGGCAAAAGCCGCCTGAAGATGGCGGCTTGGCGAAGGTTTGTGGTGGCCGACGGTGGGGCTGTTTTCCAGGACTGTTTTGATCGATTTTTGATATGATTGAAGACTGTGATATGATATATGAATATATCAAAGTGTATCAGGAAAGTCTGATGCAATCAAGATATAACAACCTGACAGGAAAGATGATTATTACAACTTATCCTCTATAGGAGACGAAAACGCCTCAGCATTTCACTTTGATCATAAAATCGAGATATGTGTATATCGTGTTTTCATATATATGAGCTGTGTGGATATTGCATATCTGTTTTATTTATACTATTATTTTAATTAATTCAAAATTTTAGTTTTAATTAAAATATTTTGTAATGAAAAATAAAATAAAATTTTTTTAATTAAAAATTTTTAATTAAATAAAAAAACTTTAGATATTTTATGTTTTTTACAAAATATCACGTTTAAGATGATTTTTCATAAAATCGGATATCTTAAAAAAACGTGAGAATTAATTTCGAATTTTAAATTAATTAAATAGAAAAATATTTAATCAAAATAAATTATTATTTTTTAAAAAATGTGGAACAGAAAAAAAATAAATAAATATCTTTAATCACTACCTTAGTTGAAAAACTGAAGAAAAAATAGTACATTTATTAAATTTTACTTATTACGCATTTAAACACGAAAACATGGTTTGGCAAACCGGAATCTTTGGAATCGTGTAGACAAAAAAATATTTGATTTTTTCAGATCGTGTGGTTTTTCAAATTTAATAAATTTATTTTAATTAAATGAGTTTTTATAATCTTAAAAAATATTTTAAGAATCTAAGTGGGAGAGAAAATTTATTCACAGATAAATTCTGCGGTCTCTATCACCAGTTTGTAGGCGATGCAATTAAACCCTGTATGTTGACAGTAAGATCTCCCTCTCCACCGGACATATTAATTGCAGTATCACCAGTACAAACCTCCTTTATGAATAATTATGAATAATTGTTAGTGTGGATCATTTTTTCATTTGAAGGGCTCATTGTAAAGCGATTGATTTAGGATTAGATGCTGATTAACACTTAGCTATATATAATAGTATCATCTCCATCTGAATCACTACTATTATATACTGGACCAAAACTATGTTAACTATTTAATTTTACTTGGTAAGGTCAGTTGCCTAAATAGTAAAATTAATAGGAATTGACCTGTCTGGTCATACGATTGATAGTAGACGTCCTCCTATCGAGACATGCTATTCACAGTGTACCAGGCTGTCGACGAATTTCTTTTAAAATGGTAAAAGGAACTAAATTAAAATAATTTCAAAGTTTTGCTCATCATAATTAACGTTTTTTAAAATTATGTGATTCTCAAGAATAAAATTGTTACGCCTCAAACACTAGGGTCACGTGAAACCCCACCAAAATTACTGTTTGAGAAAATAAGATTTGCAGTTAAAAAATTATCAACTCAAAAATATACATCATTTGGATAAAATCCCCACAGTCAACTCTCATAAACAGAAAACATGCAATCTCATACATAAAATAAATACATTGTCTCAAGGCGTACAAAACTAGCCTTCTGAAACAAACGTCACATGTGTAAGTACATGTCCAAAATAGGAAACTACAACTAGTCTTCCGCCACCACAGGAATCTAGGTCAACTCCTCATGCTCACCTGAAAAGGTTTACAGCAAAATCCCACACCGTGAGCCGAAGCCCAATAGAACATAGACAATAAAACTGTAAAGCAAGCTATGCAATTACACACACACGGGCTCAACCACAAGAGTCAAAAAGGGTTTTTCTTTAAAAAAATCACTAGTTTTTCATCAGACTAGCACGAGTCTCAAAAAGATTTTATCTCATAAAATTCCACATTTTTCATCCTTCAAACTATGCATATAATCCCAACAGATATCATGTCACAGTTAAGGAAAAGTTATAAATAAACAGTAAGCTCCACTCAGGCCACTCAGCCGAGAAGAAAGATAAAATTTAATTCTATATACCGACTCTGCCATACAGACAAAGGTAACAACTATAGACTCCTGTCCATTATCCTAGTCTTGAACCACTTAAGGCCTGCTAGATAATGACAAGTTCTATACGGTGTTACAACCATAAAGCTACTCACAGAGCAATATACTTCTTTACGGATTTCTACGACCGTTGGACGAAGCTAACCAAACCACGTTTATGGGGATTAACCCGAGGGACCACAGCGAACCCACTCTGTGCACGTTTTTGGACTTCCACCAAGGAGCAATAGAAGCCCAACTGAAAATCACACACTGCCACGGTACATCTATGAAAACATTTAAAAATCCACCCGTAACTCAACTACAAAAACTCACAAACAGTTTATACAATACATATATAAAAGAGATCTAATTCATCAAAATGGAGATCTAAAATCATTTCCAACAAAACGTTTAAAAGGCGAGACTCAACCCCGCAGGTTAGCTCCAAACCTCTAAAAAAGACATTTTTCACCATTTTCTCAAAACACCTCGTTTTTAAACCTCCTTTTAAAAACTACGGATACCACGTACCCAGAACATGTATACAATCAAGAAAAGACGTAAAAACTCACTTTTACCCAAAAACCAAGATTTACACATAAAAATCACATTTGATGCATATTTTACTCTGTAAAAATACGTATAATTACATATATCACCCTTATATAGCAGTAGAGTCTAGAATCCTAACTCGGAGAGTCAAGAAGTCGACATCTCAAAACTGAATAGCGTCAGAATGAGAATTCGACATGATGGATGTGAAGCCCTCGGCCCTGATATCAAGGACCCGCAAAGGAACTAACACAAAACCAAGCCCTGAGCCCTTAAAGCTAGAGAGAAGGTAGTGAAAAGGCGTTTCTTAGCCTGAAAGAAAGGTTTTTAAACAAATATCTCTGCCACTGGGATATTTATAGAAAACAAAAAAAGGCACTGTTCAGTCGACCAAACCTCTGAGTTCAGTCGACCGAACTCAAGAATTTTGGTGTAGTCAACTGAACCAACCCCTCTAGTCGACTGAACTATAGGGCAAAAGCGTACTGGAATTTGCTACGATTTTTCAGCCCAAAAATCAACCCAACAAGCCTAAACAAGGTTCGAGAAAGCGTAAAACATATCTATACATGCTGTTCTACAACTTTAACGTAACTCATGCATCAATGCTATTCATATATTGGAATAAACACGTCATGTATACAAATAACTCAAAAAGAACAGGTTCAAGGTTTCACAACTCTCCCCCTTAAGGAATTTTGCCCCCAAAATTCGCAACAAGGTCACAAGGTAAACAGGTCTGGGTATCTAGCACGCATCCTAGACTCGAGTTCCCATGTCGCTTCTTCAACCCCATGATGAAGCCATAGGACCTTGACATAAGAAATTATTTTTCTCCACAACACCTACTCCTTTGTATCAAGAATCCTCACTGGACGCTCCTTATAAGTGGCATCCTCATCAACCCGCAGCTCAGCCTAATCTAACACATGTGAAGGATCAGGCTCGTACCTCCGAAACGTAGAAACATGGAACACGTTATGCACAAATGCTAACTGAGGTGGTAAAGCCAGACGATAAGTAACCTCACCAATCCTATCGGGGATCTCAAATGGTTCAATGAAGCGCGGTGATAGTTTCTCGCTATGACGAAACCTCATCAAACCTCTACGTGGCGAGACCTTCAGAAACACATGATCCCTCACTGCAAACTCCAAAGGTCGCCTCCTCTGATCTGCATAACTCTTTTAGCTGCTCTGCACTGTCATAAGGCGTTGGCGAATCACGACAACCTTCTTCGTTGTCTCCTGTACCATGTCGGCTCCTAAGATTGTGGTCTTTCCCACATCTGTCCAACACACGGGCGATCTACACGGTCTACCATACAAAGCCTCATACGGTGTCATCCAAATACTGAATTGATAGCTGTTTTTGTATGCAAACTCTGCCAGCGGTAGCTGATCCTCCCAAGAACCTCTGAAATCAAGGACACAAGCCCTCAGCATATCCTCCAGAATATGTATGGTCCTCTCAGACTGACCATCCGTTTAGAGGTGAAAAGCAGTACTGAACATCAAGTTCGTCTCCAAAGCCTCCTGAAGACTCTGCCAAAAGCGCGATGTGAAGCGCGGGTCTCGGTCAGAAACAATAGATACTGGCACTCCATGCAACCGGACTATCTCTCTGACATACAAGCTACTCAGTCGCTCCACCGAATCCTTCACTCAGATGGGAAAAAAGTGTACAGACTTCGTCAACCTATCAACCACAACCCATACAGCATCATGTCCCCTAGGTGATCGAGAAAGTCCTGACACAAAGTCCATCGTGACATGTTCCCACTTCCACTCTGATATAGGTAACTACTGTAGTAATCCTACCGGTCTCTGGTGTTCCGCCTTCACCTTCTGATAGGTAAGGCACTGAGAAACAAACTAGATCACGTCTCTCTTCATTCCCGTCTAACAAAACTGACGACGTAGGTCATGATACATCTTCGTGCCTCCAGGATGCACTGCAAGGCGAGAATGATGACATTCGCGTAATCAATCAGCTCGGCATGACTCTGGCATAAACAACCTCCCAGCCAACCTCAAACTCTGATCGGAACCCATAATCCATCCTGCTGTGTTCTCTCCACTAGCAACACGATCTGGTATCATTTGAGCCTCCTGGTTCGTCTGTTGGACCCCTAGCACACGTGCTATCAACGCTGGTCGAGTAACTACTGAAAAAAGGGTGGCACCCGTCGCTGTCTCCCCGAGACACAAATCAAACTCTTCAACCTCTTCAAGCATGTCCCACTCACGTATAGCCACAGAAGATAACGACCCGTGAGATCTCCTATAAAGTGCGTCTGCCACAACATTGGCCTTCCTTGGATGATACTGCAAATCAAAGTCATAATCCTCTAACAACTCCATCTATTGTCGTTGGCGCAAGTTCAGGTCTTTCTGCGAAAATATGTATTTCAGACTCTTGTAATTGGAGAAAACCTCGAAATGCTCACCATAAAGGTAGTGACGCTATGTCTTCAAAGCAAAGACCACGGCTGCTAGCTCCAGATCGTGTGTCGGGTAGTTCTTCTCGTGCGTCTTCAACTGTCGAGAACCGTAGGCCACGACCTTACCCCCTACATCAGAACACATCCAAGACTGTCATGTGATGCATTACAGTATACCGTATTCCCCAAGCATCGCTCGGGAATGATCAACACTGGCGCGCTAGTCAACCTCGTCTTCAGCTCCTGGAAAGCTGACTCACAGTACTCACTCAAAACAAACACAACGCCCTTTCGCGTCAGATGCGTCATCGGTGCAGCAAGTTTTGCAAAATCCTTCACGAACCGCCGATAGTAGCCTGCCAAGCCCAAAAAACTGCGTATCTTAAAGACGTCTTCGGTTGCTCCCAATCGGTCACAGCATCAGTCTTCGACGAATCCACAGCTACTCCGTCTGTCGACACTACGTGTCCAAGAAATCTCACATCGGACATCCAGAAATCACACTTCTCGAACTTTGCATACAAGCGATGCTCTCTCAAGGTCTGTAGCAGGATCCACAGGTGATCGTCGTGTGCCTCTGTGGCATTGGGATTTAGGGGTTATTTTGGAAAAAGTTTTAAAAATAAGGAAATTCAAAGATATTTGTAAAAAAATATTTTAACACCTTGAAAGCCAAATTTTGAAAACCTCCTTTTATTAAAAATGGAATCGCCACTTAGTTTTTGAAAAAAATTAAGAAAAACCAAAATAGTCACTGATCTTTAAAATGTAAACTAGAGAAAAACGGGGTCCGGGGGCTAAGGAACGAATCGAGTAAGGTATTACGCACCCCGTTCGCCTAACCACGAGGTTGGCCTCTACTAATCATGATTGGTTCTTTAATAAAATTTCTCAAATGCATGCAAATAAAGAAAGTTGGAGGCAAAGAGAGAACATCCAAAATCAAATATGAAAAATACACAAGATATGTACATAGCATTTCAAATTAGAGCAAATAAAAGGGGTGAAATCTTAAGTCCTAAGACATGCAATTTCTAACTAAAGAATACATGGAACATTTTCACATGCAATATTCACAAAAATAGCCTAAACTATCATATTGTACATAAAATAATATCCATACTCGAAGTTTCCAAAATTACCTAAACATGGATTTGTTAAAAATAAGTTAAACAATTCTAAACATGCACTTAAAGAAAATAACTAAAACATGCATAACATTAACATAGTGAATTAATAAAAGAAATTAGAAAGGCAGTAAAAAATATACAAAAGAGAAAATTCTATACTAAAGAAAAGTTTAGTTAATAAAAAAATTTAAAATAGTGGTTTTATAACAAAAGAGGGTTTGAAGAATTGAATGAAAGAAGAGCTTTGCAAAAGAAAAATTATAAATGGGTAGGAAATGTTGTTAAGTTAGTGAAAAAGAAAGCCTAACTATCTACATATTGTACTTTAAAACAAAAGCAAATAAAATAAAAGAAAACTTATATTAACCAGACAAAGAAAATAAAAGAAAAGAAAATAAAAAAAATAAAATAAAATAAATTAAATTATTGCTGGAATGACAAAGGGATTAATTGCAACTATTCAATTTATATGTGAAATGTAGTATTAATTACTATATTCGCATAAATATAGGTGTATTGCTATAACAATTAACAACATTATTGAGTTGTAATTGCCAAAATATGTTAGAACCAATTTAATGAATGGATTAAAAACAATGTGCCTAGTGTGGATGTGTGGAATAAGTGATTAATTTAGAAGACTAATTTCAACAAAGTAAATTAAGCAATAAACAAGGTGAACTACATAGGTAAAGGAAATGTGCAAATTGAAAATAAAAATTAAGCCGACCACCCCAAAATAGAGAAAGTGGAGTTTAGAAAGATCGGGGATCCAAGCGAGGTACCTGGATTGCTTAAGAATCCTCAAATTGGGGGAATGTGCTTCAATGTGCCAATTCTTGGGTGGTGATCCAAGCAAAGCTCCAATGTAGGCGTTGAAGGTTCGGATCTCGGGGCTTGGATTGCTCAACATCTCGGCAGAGCTTCACTCACTAACCTCACACTTTAATTCTGTCCTTCAAAATGTACCAGAGGTATGATATTTATAGAGTTCTCCAGCCAATGAGATACTGCCATGTTTTTTAGACACGTCAGGCCATTTGGAGTTGGCGGTCGCCACAATGCAAGTTGGCGGTCGCCATGTTTTTGAAAGGTTCTACAAAGTTCTATGGCGATCGCCATGACGGGAGGTGGTGGTCGCCCTGATGGGAGTTGGTGGTCCCCACTTTTGGCTAGGGTTTTCACAAAGTTCTATGGCCGTCGCCATGAAGAAAGTTGGCGGTCGCCTTACTTAGGCAGCAAGTTTCGAAGGTTCGATAAAGTTTTATTGGTTTGAAGGTTTCGGGTTCAAATACCGAGCTTGGATCACTTCTTAAGGATCGAACTGAGGCACTATTCTACCTATTTTCATCATTGGATTTGCCTAAGATTAGGCAGTGTCAAATTGGGGTGTCTACAGTTACCTTTCTTTGATATAACTTGCGTAGCAACGCGTGATGCAAGTTATATCAAAGACCTAGAGACAATAACCATTTGACCAAGCCGTCAATCTTAGGCCGCAAACATACAAACATGCATATGATGTTGGTCGTACTCGAATTTTTATCGAGCTGCTTACGTACCCCTTTGCTAGGGATCAGACCAAAACGTAGTTTATGGGGCGAAATGCAAGGATGTAAGATAAGAAATATGATGCATGACAAGTATAGTGTAATGTAAACATGTATAATGTAAGAAAGATATCAATCAATTTTAGGTCGTAAAAGGACCGATAAGTAAGTCTAAGGTCGACGAGTTAGTTTAGGATCATGAGGAGGACCGACGAGTCAGTTTAGGGTCATGAGGAGGACCGAGTCAGTTTAGGGTCATGAGGAGGACCGAGTCAGTTAAGGATCATTTGGAGGACCGACGAGTCAGTTTAGGGTCGTGATAAGGACCGAGTCAGTTTAGGGTCATGAGGAGGACCGAGGAGTCAGTTTAAGGTCATGTGGAGGACCGAGTCAGTTTAGGGAGGACCGAGGAGTCAGTTTTAGGTCATGAGGAGGACCGAGTCAATTTAGGGTCATGAGGAGGACCGAGGAGTCAGTTTAAGGTCATGAGTAGGATCGAGTCAATTTAGGGTCATGAGGAGGACCGACAGTCAGTTTAGGGTCATGAGCAGGACCGAGTCAGTTTAGAGTCATGAGGAGGACCGACGAGTCAGTTTAGGGTCATGAGGAGGACCGACGAGTCAATTTAGGGTCATGAGGAGGACCGAGGAGCAAAACATCAAACTAATAGGTCGAGTTAAGACTTAAAAATTTGAAACGTCAGATAAAAATGATTAAAAATCAAGTTGTGGTTTAAAATTAAATTTATCAAAAAGAAGACCACGAATTAATAGGTCAAGTTAAGACCTAAAAATTCGGGACGAGGCACGAGATAAAAATAATTTAAAAGTCAAGCTACGGCTTAAAATTAATTTTATCAGGAGAAAACACTGAATTAATATAAGGAAAGCACACACAATTAAAGAAATACTCAAGATTTTATTTTTGAAAAGTCACAAAAAATTATTCTTAGAAAATAAGAAGAAATTATTTTATTTCATATGTAAAATCACCATACAAATAAACTAAACATGCTTATCATAACTAATAAAAAGACAAATGACCCAAACAGCCCCTTCCATGATATGGCGGAAGAGGAATCGTTTCCCCTCTGACATGGCGGTCGCCATTATCAAAACCATTCGAAAGTGGCGGTCGCCAGATAAGATCCCCTTGAACCTGGCGTTCGCCACAAAACCTTTGGGAAACCCAACGGTCGCCAACATTGAAGATGGCGACCGCCACCTCCAGGTGTGCATAAGGCCTTCAATGGCGCGCGGGTTGGTCTCATTCTCTCATATCCTCTCTCTCTCTCTCTAACTGCCTTTGCTCTCTCTCGGCTCCCTCTCAACTCTGTGTGCTTTCTCACCCTTTTAGCTTTTGTGACTTCGTTTCCTTGTTTTAGCTTTCACATGATGTTTACCCTTCTGTTTGTGATTCCATTCCTATTTATGGTGGGCCAAGGCCATGGTGATGATGACTTGGGGGCGCGACAAGGCCCCTCTGCTACTGATAGCTCTTCTATGGGTGTCCTTCCCGCCAACGGAGTTACTCCTGCGCAGCCCGCTGCTGCGATGGATGCTCTAGTGCTCGAGGCGGAGCGTGCCTCCCGCCGTTTTGCTAAGGAGGCACGAGCAGCTGCTGCGGCGCATGCGGCTGCAGACGCTGCTGCTGAGGCTGCAGTGGCTGATTTCTTGGATCCCGACGCTGGAGACGGTCATCCGGAACCCTTCGACCCGCACACTTATGCGCCAGTACCTCATTGCGTGGTTCCACGCGGGATGAGACGCTATGAGTCTCTTGCCGACGCAGTTGCCGCTGATGTTCTTCTACGGGAGCCCACCACTATATTTCTCGCCGGCGACCTTCGGTATGTACCCCCTATCCTTACTGTTTTTAATACCAAAGACTGATATATCAAACGTAGACGCATGCCTAGGATCCCCTCAGGTGATATGATAATGTGTTGTGATATGATAATGATGATGATGGTGATGATATGAATGATGATTGGGATTTTGAATATAGCTTAGGTACCTATGCAATGGAGATTAAAACAGTAGGGACACTAGAATTTTTAAACAAATAACAAAATGGGCAATTACTTTGGTGAAAATAAAAGGTTTGAGTTTTTTATTTTTGAGTAAAAACACAAATCTAGGGGGAAATTTTTGTTTTTTATTTTTTATTTTTTTTATTTTTTTGGGGGCATGAATACTAAGGGGTAATTTTTATTAAAAATTCTAAAATTTTTGTCAAATTTTTTTAAAAATTAGGGTAAAGAAATTTAAGAGGTGCTAACAAGCTTATAAAATTTTTCAAAAGTCCTAAAAAATTTAGGGGAAAATTTTCAAACATCTTAGAAAATTAAGATAAAACTTTTAGGAAATCTAGAGAATCTAAAATTTTTTTAAAAAATCCTAGGAAATTTTTAGAAAATTTAGGAGAAGTTTTAGGAAATCTGAAAAATTTTGGAAAACTTTCCAAAAATCCTAGAAAATCGAGCAAATTTTTAAAAAAATCTTGAAATTTTTTGAGAAATCCTAGAAATTTAAGAAAAAATTTTGGAAAATCATAAGGATTTTTTTTTTGAAAATTTTAGAAAATTTAGGAAAAATAGAAAATCTGGAAAATCTTGAAAAGTTTTTGGAAAATTTTTAAAAATTCTAGAAAATTGAGGAAAATTTCAAGAAGATCTCAGAAATTTAAGGAAAATTTTAAGAAAATTCTATAAAATTAAGAAAAATTTTAAGAAAAAAATTAGAAATTTTGAGGAATCTTGGGGCTTTTTTTTTTCTTTTTTTCTTTTATTATTATTATTATTATTATTATAATTTATTTTATTTTGTTTTGATTTTTTAGAGAATATTTAATGCAAGAAGACAGAGATTTGCCTGGCGCACCAGGGCATGGGATTCCTAATCTTTTACTAGGATGTGCAAAAATCGACAGATCGTCATCTACACATGAACCTAGCGTTAGGGTGCCTAGTTTTCTAGGGCTTGAAAGAACCGAATGGTCGTTATGAACCTAGGTTTTTTATTGCTTTTGGCTGTCTGCTGCATATTCCATGCATTTGATACGCTCTTTATATGTCTTTCATTTGTCTTCTCTTTTCAAGCTGGTCACTATGTCCGTGGCTTCGGAGGATCTGCCTCCAGAGAGGTGTTGGAGTGGTATGATGCCCTTCCTACTACCAGCCGGGCTTATATTGACGCCTTCGGCTTTACTCACTTCATACCCTTATTGGGTAGGACAAGCAATGACCGGGTATGGTTGACGGCTCTGGCCGAGCGGTGGTGGGATACCACCAACACCTTCCATTTCACTACTTTCGGGGCCACCCTGACGCCACTGGATTTTGCCCTTATTACCGGCATCCAGGTTGGAGGAGCTCCCATCACATTTGATCCGACCATCCCCGATTTTGCCAATGCATTGATGTACTTTCTCGGGGCCATTCCAGCACAGATGGACAGAGACAGGGTTCGATACACCTGGTTTTTCGATCGTTTCAGAAACTTCCAGTGCACTGAGCCCCGCCACTACGAGTGGGTTGCCTGGGGATTCTTGATGTATATGTTCGGTACCTCCTTGTTTTCGAACAAGGAGAATACCGTACATTTGCACTACCTGGGCGTCTTGGCTCGTCTTGACCGGGTGGCATCTTTCGACTGGGGAGGAGCTGCTCTCGCCACCCTGTACAGCTTCATGAGGACTCTCACTCTGTTCTCCCAGGAGCTCAGCATCGGGGGATACTGGAGGCTTTGGGAGGTACGATTTGATTTTTATATATTTCCATTCCTGTCATTATCCATTATCTGACATCTTCTTCCTTGCAGCTGTGGACTTATGAGTTCCTCGAGTTTCATGTCCTGGCGAACTCTGTGGCGGACCCTCTGGTTATTCCCCGTGCAGCCCGTGGTCCCAGGGACTGAAGGGGAAGAAGGCTGGAGGGAAGGATATTGACCGGTTCCGAGTGTCATTAGACCGGCTGACCCCCGACCAGGTATATTTATTGCTTACTGAACTGCTTCCTGTTCACTGCTGTTCACTATCCTGTTCACTGCACCATTCACTGCACTGTATTGGTCATACGGACCGCTGCACACTGATCACTGTATTATGTATTGCATTTACTGCTCACTGTTCATTGCATTGCACTGTTCTTCATTCCGTTCACTACACTGCACTGAACTGGGCACTGATTGCTGCACACTGTTCATCACACTGTATGGTTTACTGTTCTTTGTATTGTACTGTACTTTGAACTATTGCGGGTCCATTGGGATGTCTGGAGGGGCATGGAGGATTGGGCCGGCACAGATCTGATGCGTAGCTGTGATATTGCTTCTAGGCAGATCCTGCTGGAGGGTCCATTTTGTAGGGAGTATTATCTAGGAGAGCGGGTGGTCCGCCAGTTGCTCGGCCTAGATCATTTCCACTTACCAGTGGTTCCTCCAGCCTGTATGCGTCGGACCAATCATCTGAGCTGGGTCGACCTTCTCTTGGAGACAGTGGGGACCTCGGCTATGGAGCTGCTCGTAGCAGAGAGGGATTATACGGCCTGGGCCCGGGTTCATCTGATGAGACCATTAGGACCTGGCCCGGCTGGTGGCAGGAGGAGGCGAGCACTAGAGGATGAGGGAGCTGGTGTTAGTGCAGTTGCTAGTGCCGGAGTGGGAGCTGCTGTTGTTGGAGCTGCTGGTGGAGATGCCGCTGCTGCTGGAGGTGCAGGGGGATGAGGGGTCCAGAGATCCCGTGGGATGTCTAGACCGTGGTATATGGCTTCCCATTCCTTCTCTCGGTTCCTGTTCCACCGTCATCGGAGTTCAGGGCTGACATCGGCCAAGTTTGCCTTTTACCTTTCCTTCAGCTACTTATTCTTTTATTTGTTCATTTATGTTGAACTGCTCTCTTCTTTGCAGATCGATCAAGCTTGGCTAGACCATACTATGTTGATGGTTACTGGTTTGAGAGCACTGGTCCGATAGATGGATGCCTCGATGCGAGCAGCTGGTGTTGCTTTCACGCCTATGGCTATTGTAAGTAGTTTGCATGTTCCTTTCAGTTTCTTCTGCACTCTTTATCATTATTCTATTTTGAGTTGTACCCCTCTTCCTGGCAGCCTCCAGTTCCATCCACAGGCATTATACCGCCGCAGGCTTCGGTTAGGCCTCCTGTTCCAGCCCCAGCTCCCGTTCGAGGCCGTGGATCCTAGGTATCTTCTCGAGCCCATTCCAGAGGGTCAGTTTCGTTTTCTTAGAGCCGATCCAGAGATGTCTCTTCCTCTGGCAATGACGACGGTGATGACTTCGATAGACTCTTCGAGGACGACAGCTCGGAGGAGGCCGGCCCCTCCCGTCGAGTTCGCTCGAGGCACACATGAGAGAGAGAGAGCTTTCCCCTTCCCCAGTTTTACTTATTTTCTGATACATTTACTTTGATGGGCCTGCGTGCCTCAGTTTGACATACTTACATACACTTATTCGATCCATGGAGCTACGTGCCCTAATTTTGTCATTTGTTGGGCCTAGGTGCCCCAGTTATTACTCTGACATTTTCGATCTGTTTTTGATGTATTTTAGGCCTTAGTGCCATTTATCGGTTCATCTGTTGCATGATTTTCCTTTATTTGCTGCTCAAACTGCCTTGGATGCATAGTTTAGATACCACAACTAATATAGATTACACAAACTGCAACTGACTCACACCCGCCATGTTCAAACATGGCGGTCGCCATAATAGAACATGGCGGTCGCCACCTTCCCAAAATGATAACCTGGCGATTGCTTGTTTAGACATGGCGGTTGCCTGGTCAAAGGAATGATGTCACCGTACTGTGCTTTTTGGAGTTTGCGATCGCCACTTTCAAGACAGCGGTCGCCACTTTGAATAGGCTTTCTGCCGAAATTTTGATTTCTCGCCTTTTCAAACTTATAAATATAGCCCTGGAGGCCCCATTTGCTGTTATTCCAACTCAGATGGCTTCTCCTCTTTCTCTATGGAATGAAGTATTTTTCCATATTGAACGTTTGAACTTCTCCCTATTTGGCTTGAATGCCCTTTTCTCACTAAGGGCCGTGGAGATTAACAGTCCCTTATTGTCGCCTGCTGCTCAACTGTGGGATCCGCAGTCTCACATCTTTCGATTTGGCTTTGAAGAACTCTGCCCCACTGTAGAGAAATTTGCTGCTATCTTGACTTGACTCCACGGAGTTCCGTTATCGTTCCCACCCCCTTTTTCTCGGCTCGACAGCAGGTGATGCAACTCTGCGGTCTGTCTAGGATGGAGGCTTCTCTTCTGACCTCAGGTGACTGTCTTGACATTCCCTAGATTATTCACAGATTTGGTCCCACCGGCGACCTCAGTAACCTTGGTTTTCAGCTATGGCGGCGCTACGCACTTTGCTTCTACTTTCTAGCCCAATATCATCTTTCCTTTATGATGGGCGAGTTAGTTGCGCTTTGATTGACATTGCGGGACAGATGTGGATGGGGAGGGATTTTGTGCCACTTGTTTTAGCTGAGACATTGCTGGGCTTAGATGCTCTTCATCATGGTGAGACCACCACTTTTGCTGGCAGCTCTTTACTTCTTCAGGTAAGCCCAACATCTTTCTCTGTATCAAGTCCACCGTCATACTGCAAAGCCTTTCTCTTACTGTTCTAACTCTTGCTACAGATCTGGCTGATGGAGAAGGTGAACCTTGTACAGAAGCCCCTACTAATAGGCACAATGCCACTGCTTTCCTTTACCACCCCCGTTATCAGATATGTGACACCGAGGTTGCTTGGCGACAGTATCTTTCCTCTCTAACTGGCCCAAACATTACCTGGCAGTGCCCTTGGTGGCGGATCCCTGTCATGACCTTGATTACTATGGATCATCCTGGTGTGCTGCTGGTTGGCCTACATCAGACTACCTTTTATTACCCCTATCGAATTATACGACAGTTCGGTCACAGTCAGATCATCTTTCCCAGTATCCGAGGTCGTCTGTTCTCATCCATGCTGCGGGCCCCATTTTTATCATCGTATCAGGACGCTTGGCCATCTCGCTCACGGATGGAGATGCAGGAACTGCTGTGTCCCAAGCTTTCTACTGAGTACAAAACATGGTTGCTGCAAGATAGGGAGAAGAAGGACAAGGAAGAGGAGAAACAAGTGGTAAAGAGGAGAAATATTTGAGGATTTCTGCTTTGTCTTGAAAAATTTCATAGCTTTCATCTTTATTTTGTAGAGTTTGAGACCTGTGTGCCCTCCCTTTATTTAAGAATTTTGTAATCTTGCTTAAAGTAATGAAAAACTCCCACTTCATGTTTAAGATGGTTCAAATTTATCAAAGCTTGAATGTCTTTATTATCAAAATCAAGGAATTAATTTGCATTGGTCTTACTCAGATTCAAAGATGATTAAAAACGAAGAGTGCGACCGAACTTCTTAAAAGAAGTTACCTACGTATCCCAAAAAGATGGAATCAGGCCATAACGTATTTCAAGCTCGATTTTCACTCGGGTATTGATGCTCTCATTTTGTAATGCCCTAACTTTTGCCAAGGTCGCCCTTTCGGGTTTTTGGCCTTGCGGGCCGCTCTAACTTTTGCCTGAGTTACCTTTCAGTTTTTAACTCAGGGAGTTTTTATTTTTTCTTTATTTTTACCTCAAGGATAGTACTTTTTGAGTTGATCAAGGTTAACTGGAGTGGAGAATACATTGCCATCTAAATCTATAATAATGACTGCACCACCGGTCATGGTGGTTTTGATGAGAAACGGTCCGGACCAGTTTGGCTTGAACTTGCCCCTCAGGTCAAAGATAGGAGCTCTGATT
This sequence comes from Heliamphora pulchella, assembly GCA_032270985.1. Lineage (NCBI taxonomy): Eukaryota > Viridiplantae > Streptophyta > Magnoliopsida > Ericales > Sarraceniaceae > Heliamphora > Heliamphora pulchella. Next base: position 2,370 of record JAULJZ010009611.1, on the reverse strand, counting down.
TCCTTAAGAACCAAATCTCCTTCTCTAAGATGCCGGGTCTTGACCTTCTTGTTGAATGCTCTAACTATCCTCCTTTGATAACCTTGTACATGAAACAGAGCTTGTAGTTTTTCATCAAACAAGAGCAACTCTTCCATCTAATTCCTCTGCCATTCTGCTTCTGAAATACCAGCCTTGGCCACTATTCTTAGTGAGGGAATTTCCACTTCAATGGAAAGAACAGCTTCCATCCCGTACACTAAAGAGTATGGTGTAGTTTCAGTTGAAGTTCTGATCGACGTTCGGTTTCCCCAGAGTGCAAATGGTAGACGTTCCGGCCAATCTTTGTGTGAGTTGATTGTCTTTTGCAGAATTTTCTTGATATTCTTGTTTGTTGCCTTGACTGCCCAATTGGTCTGCGACCGATATGGCGAGGACTTGTGAACCACTATTCGATATTCCTCGGAAAGATCCAGAACCTCTCCTTGGAAATGTGAGCCATTATCCGAGATGATTTCATGTGGGACCCTGTATCGGCAAATGATGTTTTTCTTGACAAACTTAGCAACATGGGAGGCCTTCAATACCGAGTAAGAGGCCGGTTCTACTCACTTGGCTAAATAATCAATGGCCACCAAGATAAACTCATGCCATTGGATGCTTTCAGTGCTACTCTGCTAATCACATCGATGCCCCATACTGAGAACGGCCATGGTGACGTCAGGTTGTATAGCTGAGACGGGGGAATGTGCATAAGGTTTGCGTGAATCTGACACTTATGACACCTCCGTACAAACTGGATGCAGTCTGTCTCTATTGTTATCCAAAAGTATCCTTGTCGTAGGATTTTCTTGGCTAACATATTTTCTCTCATGTGTGGCCCACAAACTCTTGCGTGTATTCCTTTCATCAGTTCCTGACCTTCTTCAGTGTTGACACAGTTTATTGATCTCAAAATGTCCTCGTTTGTACAGTCTACCACCGCAAATGACAAATTGTGCAGATAGTCGTCGTATTGCCCTTTTGTCCTTTTTGCTGGCAAACTTGGGGTATTCTCTTTTTTCCACAAAGTTTTGAATGTCAAAATACCATGGAAGATCGTCAGTGCTTTCTTTAATGGCAGCTGTCATCTCGTATGCTTGCTTTCTTTTCTATTCAACTATCAAGGGCCTCATTTGGACTTCGGGCGGTATGTCAATCATGGATGCTAGGGTGGCCAGTGCATCGGCGTACTTATTCTGTAATCTTGGCACATGAGTAAAGATTATTGATTCAAAGCAAGGTATTAGCTTCTCTAGCTCTTGATCATAGAGAATCAAAGTTAAGTCCCTGACCTTCCATTCTCCTCTTGCTTGTGAAACCACCAGTGATGAATCTCTGATGACTTTCAGTTTTCTTGCGCCTAGTTCCAGGGCTGCCTCCAATCCAGCTAAACATGCTTCATATTCAGCCTGATTGTTGGTGACTTCAAAATCGAGTTTTAATGATAAGGGGACGTGTGATTCGTTAGGAGTGACAAGTAGGACTCCTATTCCATAGCCATATTGATTGGATGCGCCGTCAAAATATAGAGTTCACTTGTCATCTCCGACTTTCATTAGTTGTTCATCGGGAAACTGGAACTCCGTGTCTTCTTCTCCCTTCACTGATTGATCGGCCAGGAATTCTGCCACTGCTCTGCCCTTGACTGACTTCCGGGTGATATACTGAAGATCAAATTCTGATAACAACAGCAACCATCGAGCTAACCTTCCTGTCAGTGCTGGCTTTTTAAACAAGTATTTCAATGGATCCATCCGGGAAATGATATTTGCTGTGAAAGATAACTTGTAATGTCTCACTTTTTGGGAAGCCCACACCAAGGCCTAACATATCGTTTCCAGTGGCGTGTATCATATTTCTAACCCTGTCATCTTTTTGCTTAAGTAGTAGACAGCCTTTTCGGTTCCAGTTTCTCCTTCTTGTGCCAACATACATCCCATAGCTGAGTCAGTCACTGACAAGTAAAGGATCAGTGACTTATCAGGTTCGGGAGGAGCTAGAACAGGAGAATTTTGCAGATACTGTCATACGGCATCAAAGGCGTCTTGACATTTTTGATCCCACTCAAACTTAACTCCCTTCTTCAGCATACGGAAGAGTGGTTCACCGGTAGTTGTCAACTTTACAATGAACCGACTGATAAACTGGATCTTTCCTAGAAAGCCCCTAACTTCCCGCTCGGTCTTCGGAGGAGGCATTTTCAAAATTGCTTTGATCTCTGAAGGATCGACTTCAATGTCCCGTTGAGTGATCATGAATCTAAGCATTTTTTCGGCAGTGACTCCAAATGCACACTTCTGCGGGTTGAGCCGCATCTTGTACTTTTGGATCCTTTCAAAGAATTTTTGC